>CM053272.1:54322482-54429005 GCA_028583415.1 Protea cynaroides
AACCTTTAGCCTCTCTCACTCTTTTAGAACCCAAATTAAAACTCTAAACCTAAGAGAGAAAGAGAGAGAGGAAGAGAAGGTGAAGGAGGTCAGAAGAGGCAAGCTGAGAGGAAGGAATGTTATAGCTTACTACAGAAGGCCAAGGTAAGAAATCATCTTTGTAGAAGTAGACTACATAGTATAAGGTTTCCCATTGTAAATTTAAATGTGGAATGAATTTGGGATCTCAACCATGAGACCCCATGAACAAAAACCCAAGGGAGATCCATGGAGAGTAGGTTAGGGTGGATAACTTTACAAAAATTATGAATTTAAGGCCATAGACCGATCATAGGAGGAACCCTAATGATAAACCAAGGAATCGACTCATGAAGAAATTGGATTGAGGATAAAAATTGATCAAACTTCGTGTGATCGTAGCTATGGTCGATCATAGACTAATCACATGATCGATTACGCACTCTTGGAAAGATCCCAGAGAAGGTATGGCTGCATGTGTGGTCGTAGGATATGCGACCATACATATCGACCACACACTCTACTGTTGCAAATACTGAGACCATAGGTTCAACCACACCTGCGACCATATAGTTTTAGGAAAGCCTATTTGAGACCAGATTAGGTATCCGACTACTGTAACTTGGTGAACTTGAACCCTAACTTAAAATCCATAAATTTCTTAGGTTCTCAAGTAGTTCAAAAGTGATTTACAAGGCTTGGAGAAGATCGAACATCGTTAAAGGTGAAGGAACAAGACCTAAACTAATTGGATTATTTTATTTTATTTGTCCAATGCAATGAATGCTGCTATGCTTGTATGCTTGTAATATGCATCTCACATGTCATCTAATATTACTGCTATTTCTACTCATGCATATTTATTTTTGTTTATTTATAACATGATGATGATGATGTTAGGAATAGACATGTGATTGTGTGTGTGGTTAGTGTGCTGGATGGAGTAGAGCATCAAGGGGAGGACATAGCACTATGGTACCTGGCTTGGTCACCAGACTCTAGCTTTATCTGTACTTAAGTCTTGCCCACTGACATCATCGTATTGTTATTATCTTAACAGATACGTCGTAGGGCATCAAGGGAGGTGGCCTCGGACCGTGTGGTCTCTGACTCTGTCGGGGGGCCTTAGCTCTATTTTTATGGACGTATTGAGGGATGCTGGGTAAGACCTTGGATACATTGGATGATATTAGGATTGGTTAGTTGCGAGCCCAGTTTGCAAGCCCTCATTAGCAGGGGCTTAAGTGTTGGTATGGGTAAGGCATTAGGAGAAGTGTTGGCAGTGTGTGATCTGGACACTTTACCTCTATCTCTATTCCATAGTGGGATGTATGTGGGACGACAATGGTGTTTGATCCATTGGTGGACTTACACACCCGTGTATAGAGGGCCGGTGGCCGCCAAACCTTTCTATAGCACAGTTGCAAACTTGAAACTAGACCAATGATATGAATTGAATGCATACATATGTTTGCGCATTGTGTTGTTTGCTCACTGAGCCATGATGTGTTCTCATGTAAGGAGAACAAGTAATTGCATATGATCGAGACAACTGAAAGCACACGAGAAGAATTATCCTATTCATGACTTAGAATTAGCAGCAGTGGTACATGCTATCAAGATATGGAGACCTATATTGTAAGACCCGTGTCAATCTAACCCGGTCTTACCACCTTGAACCAGGTTTACCCATCATGGTCGAGTCAAATGGACCAAGGGCGTGAAGGAGATCGAGATCCCAGGTATCAAATTGACCCAAAAACACTTAAAATAGGGGAAGGGTCGCATACCCAGCTAAGCAGGGTCGGACCTCCCAAAGCAGAAAGTCAGACCCTCAGTTTTGAAGGGAGGGTCGGACAGCTTAGGACCCTAGGGTCGACAGGATCATCGACCCTCCCATCGACCCTCGGTTGCCGTAAGAAAATAAAATTAGGAAATTTCCTAATTTTTGATTGGGATTCTTTCCTAATCTCAAAGGGACTTATTTTAGGATGTTCCTACTCTATTTAAAGGACGTCCCTAAGCCACTTTCACTCCTTTCACAACCCTAATTGAATTGAGAGAAAGATAGGAGAAGGAAAAGAGGAAGAAGAAAGGCAAGGAAGAGAACTTAGCAAAAAGGAGAAGAATTTCAGAGAAAAAGTAATCTTCTCAGGTATGGATACTAATTCCATGAGTTTCTACAGACCTTAGGTTAGTTATTGTTGAGAGTGTGATCTCGGAGAAACCCAAACCATCAATCTATGGTTAGGTTTTCATGGAAAACCATAGGAGAATGCACGAAAACTATTTAGATGGATTATACAAGGTTCCAGACCATGGAATGAATGTTTAATGGAATGTAGAAGCAAGTCATAGGACCCCAAACACGAAGAATGGATCAAAGAGAGGGAATTGGACCAAAGTGCACAGAGGGTCGCACCGAGGGTCGATGACCATCCGACCCTAGGTGTTCCTGACCATCGACCCTCAGTGTTCGGAAAGTTCAGAGTTAAGGGAGAGTCGCACCTAGGGTCGATCAGGACTCCGACCCTACCTCCGACCCTCAGTTAACAGCATGATTTTTAAATCTAGAATTAATTCTAATTAAATTCTATCGACTTTGTTAGGTCTTCTAGCAATATAATAACATTGTAAAGATGATTCTAAAGCTTGGAAAAGTATCTTTTAGCAAGCTAAGGTGAGGAACCAGAACTCCAAACTAAATTAGTTAATAAGAAAAACTGTTTTCTGTTTCTTGAGTCCTATGCCATGCTTGATTCTATGCGAATATATTTGTAATGTGCATACAGCATGCCATCCAATATTTTTATTAATTGTTCATGCATATTTACTTTATTGTTTATAACATGATGATGATGATGATGATAGGAATAGGCAAGTGCTTGTATGTGTGTGGTTGATGTACTTGATGCGAGCGAGTATCAGGGGAGGTGTGATGAGAACGTCAATAAACGTTAACCTTTGGCAGGTCTCAGCACTTTAGCTCTATCTCTAACTCAAGTCTTGTGCATTGGCATCGTCGTATCGCCATTACTTTAGCAGAACTATTATGTCGTAGAGTATCAGGGGAGGTGGTCTCGGTCCTTGTAGTCTCGACTCTACCGGGGGGCCTTAGCTCTATCTCTATGGACATTTTGAGGGATGCTGGGGTGAGGCCTTGGATACACTTTTTGGCATTACGATTGGTTAGTTGCGAGCCCAGTTTGCAGCCCTCACTAACAGGGGCTTACGTGTTGGTATGACACTATATAGCAATAAACGTAACCTTTGTTATATAATGTTCATGATTGGGTGCATGTGAGTTGACGATAAACGTGATCTTCGGGTAACGTCATACACTTGTGTATAGAGGCGGGGTCAATAAACGCGACCTTTGACTACCTAAACCTTTCTATTGCATACTGCAAACTTTAAACCGGACCAAAGATATAAATTGATTGCATGCATATGTATTGTTGCATTGTTTTGGCTACTCACTGAGCCGTGATGTGTGCTCACCCCTCGACGTCGAATATTTTTAGTTGATGATGCAGGTTATACCGTTGAAGACTATGTGAATGCGTCTGCGTACGGGAACGTGGCAGCGATGGAAGCTGAAGCTGAAGTGGATACACACGACTCCTCTTGCGAGTGCAACTCGTGTGTATTTGATTAGATATTTTATAGGTTCTTTATTGGATTTATTAGGACATGTATTTGGTACTTAAATATTTATGTCTCAGTTAAAAACAGAATAATTTACTATTAAATTATTAATATCATCTTAGTTTCTCAGTTCATGTTATTATAAGACTTCCGCTATTGTGTATTTACTCTGATTATGATTACGGATGTGTGTAAGTTTAGATAACGTGAGGATAGCCTATTTGAGATCCTGGTTGAACCGTTGGTTTATTAGCGATTCATCACATCATTCTGGATAGTGCAGAATTGGGGTGTGACATATATGGAGAAAAGTTTCAAATTAAGTCGGATTACAAGAGTCTCACTTATCTCTTTAACCAAAAGGAGTTGAACATGAGACAAAGAAGGTGGTTGGAATTGCCAAAGGATTATGATTGCAATATCCAGTATTATTCAGGGAAGGCTAATGTAGTTGCTGATGTACTAAGCCAAAAAGCAATAACAAATCCTAAGGAAGAAGCTAGTACAAATGTTGTCATTTGTGTTGTGGCAAGAGTATTTGATATTGGCAATGAGCAATTCATTGTCGATAAATCAGGCGGTTCGACAAACCTAGGGTTGATTCATAAGTTTTCAAATATGTTCGCTACATTAAAGATTGTTCCTGATTTGTTGGACGAAGTGAAAACGGTAATCAAATTGGACCCGTATCTGAGAACAGTGTAGGGAGATTTGGAAAAGGGTAGGACCATTCCTGATTTCCCTTTGGATTTTGAAAGGATGTTAAGGTACAAGGGAAGAGTATGCATACGTGAAAGTAAAAATTTAGATATCAGAAATAGATTAATGAGAGAAGCCAACTCCACATCCTATTCAATACACCCTGGAAGTACGAAGATGTATCATGATTTAAAGAAACTATATTGGTGGAGAGGAATGAAAATGGATGTAGCTCGATATGTGTCTCAATGCCTAAATTGTCAACAAGTAAAGGCGAGAAGAAAAAGACAAGAAAACTTATTACAACTACTACCAGAACCAACCTAGAAATGGGACTGCATTACTATGGACTTCGTTACTGGGTTACCGTTGACTCCCAAATCGATAGATGCGATCTGGGTAATTATAGATCGACTTACCAAGATAGCTCGTTTCATTGCTATACGACCTCAGTATACCTTGGAGCGGCTAGCTAAGTTGTATGTGGATAATATTGTCAGATTACATGGAGTACATGAAAGCATCGTGTCTGACAGAGACCCACCCTTTACCTCAAAGTTTTGGGAAGGATTGCAGAAGGCTATGGGTACAACATTGAAGTTCAGTACTGCATTTCATTCCCAGACCAATGGATAGTCAGAGCGCACCATTTAGATTTTGACATGCTTCGAGCTTGTGTGATTGATTTCAAGGGATCATGGGATGAGAAGTTTCCATTAATCGAGTTCGCTTATAATAACAGCTATCAGGCTATGATATAGATGTCACCCTACGAGGCACTGTACGGTAAAAAGTGTCGAACTCCTTTGTTTTGGAATAAAGTAGGAGAGCGAAGAATTGTAGGACTTGAGTTTGTTGAAGAAACATGTAAAGTAGTCGACATAATCAAGGAAAGAGTTAGGACAGCTTAGAATTGTCACAAATAGTATGCAGATAACCGACACCAAGACCTTGAGTTCGTCATAGGTGACAAGGTATTCTTGAAAATATCACCTGTACGTGGCTTAAAATGGTTCGGACAAAAAGGGAAGCTAAGTCCGAGGTACATCGTCATATGAGATTCTAGTTAGACGTGGGAGGGTGGCGTATTAGTTAGTACTACCCCCATCTATGTCTACTGTGCATGACATGTTTCATGTCTCATTGCTGAAGAAGTACATCCGATATCCAACATACATCCTAACAGTGGATTTACTGGATTTGATTGAAGATTTGACGTTCAAAGTAGTACCTTTGGAAATTACTAATCGGAAGGTTCAACGTCTTCGTAACCGTGACATCTATTATGTTAAAGTTACTTGGAGAAGTCAAGATGTAGAAGAAATTACATGGGAAGAAGAGAATGCTATGTGGAAATAATATCTTCACCTATTCAACCCGGAAGGAATATGCAAACTTTGAGGACGAAATTTATATAAAGGGGGAGTTGTAAGACCCGCATTCTATTAATCCAGTCTTACCATGTCGTGTTAGGTCTTCCTATTATGGTTGGATCGAGTAGACCAAGTGCGTGAAGAAACCACAAGATTATGTATGAAAATCGACCAAAAACCAATCAATTTGGAGTGTGTGGTCGCATACCTGAGCTGGTATGGTCGACCACACCTTAGGAAAATGAGACCACTCAATATTCCACATGTGGTCACATATTTGGGACGTGTGATTGATGGATTCTGTGACCATACGTGCGATAGCACGATGATGAGACCAACTCTGAGTTTTTGAAAACTTTCCTAAACTAAGGGATCTCTTTTCTAATTGAGGGAGAACTCTATATGGATGTTTTTTTTTCTCTATATAAAGGACAACCTTTAGCCTCTCTCACTCTTTTAGAACCCAAATTAAAACTCTAAACCTAAGAGAGAAAGAGAGAGAGGAAGAGAAGGAGAAGGAGGTCTAAAGAGGCAAGCTGAGAGGAAGGAAGGTTTTAGTTTGCTACAGAAGGCCAAAGTAAGAAATCATCTCTATAGAAGTAGACTACATAGTATAGGATTTTCCATTGTAAATTTAGATGTGGAATGAATGTGGGATCTCAACCATAAGACCCCATGAACAAAAACCCAAGGGAGATCCATGGAGAGTAGGTTAGGGTAGATAACTTTGCAAAAATTATGAATTTTAGGCTATAGACCAATCATAGGAGGAACCCTAATGATAAACCAAGGAATTGACTCATGAAGGAATTGGATTGAGGATAAAAATTGACAAAACATTGTGTGGTCGCAGCTATGGTCGATCACAGACCAATCACATGATCGACCACACGCTCTCGGGAAGATCCCAGAGAAGGTATGGTCGCATGTGTGGTCACAGGATATGCGACCATACATAACAACCACACACCTTGCGGTAGTAAATACTGAGACCACAGGTTCAACCACACCTGCGACCACATAGTTTCAGGAAAGCTTGTTTGAGACCATATTAGGTTTCAACTACTGTAACTTGGTGAACTTGAACCCTAACTTAAAATCCATAAATTTTTTAGGTTCCTAAGTCGTTCAAAAGTGATTTACAAGGCTTGGAGAAAATCAAACATCGTTAAAGACGAGGGAACAAGACCTAAACTAATTGGATAATAATAAATTATTTTATTTTATTTATCCAATGCGATGAATGCTGCTATGCTTATATGCTTGTAATGTGCATCTCACATGTGATCCAATAATACTGTTATTTTTACTCATGCATATTTATTTCTATCTATTTATAACATGATGATGATGATGCTAGGAATAGACATGTGATTGCGTGTGTGGTTAGTGTGCTGGATGGGAGTAGAGCATCAAGGGGAGGACATAGCACTATTGTACCTGGCCTGGTCACCAGACTCTAGCTCTATTTCTAGTTAAGTCATGCCCATTGACATCATCGTATTGTTATTTCCTTAGCAGAATTATTATGTCGTAGGGCATCAGGGGAGGTGGCCTCGGACCGTGTGGTCTCTGACTCTGTCGGGGGGCCTTAGCTCTATTTCTATGGACATATTGAGGGATGCTGGGGTAAGACCTTGGATACATTGGATGACATTAAGATTGGTTAGTTGCGAGTCCAGTTTGCAAGCCCTACACAACAGGGGCTTACGTGTTGGTATGGGTAGGGCATCAGGAGAAGTATTAGCAGTGTGTGATCTGGACACTTTAACTCTATCTCTATTCCATGGTGGGGTGGATGTGGGACGACAATAGTGTTTTTTCCATTGCGTGGACTTACACATCCATGTATAAAGTTGCGGTGATCGTCAAACCTTTCTATAGCACACTTGTTAACTTAAAACCAGATCAAAGATATGAATTGAATGCATGCATATATTTGTGTATTGTATTGTTTGCTCACTGAGCCGTGATGTGCGCTCACCCGTTCGATGTCGAATATTTTTAGTTGTTGATGCAGGTCCAATTGTGGAAGATTATATGAATGCGTCGACGTACAGATACGTGATAGCTATGGACGTAGAAACTATGGAGGAAACACATGATCTATCATGCGAGTGCAACCAATGTGTTTTTTATTAGTTTAGCTATTTTGATTATTGAATCATGTAATTGATTAATTTATGTTATGTCATGAGTTTACTTGGAGATAATTGGATTTATTTAATTATTTATTTATCACTGTTAGACCTCAGTTCATTATTAATAAATATTTTCGTTATTTAATTATTATCTCTGATTATTACTGTGGAACGTATTAGTTTAACAAGGTTGGCATGGTCTATACAAGATCTTGGTTTGAACCGTTGGTTCTCATGACGGTTAATCACACCACTGGTTGGTCCAGAATTGGGGTGTAACATGGCATGTAATTCCTCTTTTAGGTGATCGTATGGAATGAACCTGGAGTTCTAATACCATGTTAAGATTCTATCTCAAAAGTTCGAACTAGTAAATAGAGGGACTCTCACATATGTAAGGCATCCAAAGTTCTATTCTCTAGGCAATGTGGGACTATTCCCAACAAAAGAGACTCAAAAATCATGTCAATCCAAGTTTGGATGAGTGGGATATGGCCTATTTGTCAGATGTTTAATGCTGGAAAAATATGACCATTTTCTAACTGTTGGAGGTTTCTAAAAACTAGTTTTAAGGTTCTCTTTGCTTATAAATATAAGTTGGGAGAGACATTAGAGGGAGTCTAAGTTGGGAGAGACATTAGAGAGTGTCTTTTGACTTATTGAAGCCCATCTAAAAAAGAGTTCCAAGTAGCCCTTGAACTTTACTTGGAAATCATGTACACAAAGTCTTATAGATTGGATTTGAGCTAGCATGGTGGATTTAAAAAGAGCTTCATTTGTACATCTTACATCAACCTATTAAGATGTATGTTTTCTTTTAAGCTTCAATTTGGGTTCTTAGAGCCTTTGTTATTCCTCTTCAAGGAAACAAGGGTTGGGGAAGCTGCCGTGTGATTGCTACCTAAGAAAAACAATCAAGTTGGTTTGAGATGTACTCACTGAAAATATTTCTGGTTGATTGTGAGCCTGGGAAAACATGAGGTTTGTTTGGGATGGATTCCCTGAAAACACTTGGTTGGTTGTAAACTTAGCAAAGGTAATCAAATCGTCTCCTGTCGACCTACCGCCTGCCAAGGGTGAGATTTCAACCGGCCCACCTCCCCATGTATTGGTAGGCGGGCCGATTGATCCCCAACCCCTTGGATCAGTTGTAGGACCCTCCTACCGTAGGAGAGGATTTGGATCCCTTAAAAAGAGTGAACGTTGGACAATGAGCCATGCCGAACCACTATAAATTGCTTTTGTATTTCATTCAATTTGCTTATTCTCTTTGCAATTTATCGGTAGACACTTAGGAATGGAATTAGAGATAAATATTTAAGTGAGTAATTTATTCCTTAATTTTCTATTGCTTTTTGGATAACCATCGATGGGTCCCTAGCTGGTGGATGCATGCCATTGTGCAATAAAATGTTTGATGCATTATACATGTAATATTATATGCACTCCCTTTTACACCATTCACCCCAAAACGAAGAAGCTAATATTATACTCGCTCTCTCTTACACCATTCACCCAAAAACGAAGAAGTGTTAATATGACACTAAACACGTGTCAAGATTAGTGGTATTTATTTTATTTTGTAATAGTTTAGGCTTACATGGCATATATGTAAGGTTGTATATATACAATTACTCATTAGTGTAAATGTAAAGACACTTCTGGATTCTAGTTTGACTAGTTATCGGTCTCTCTGTTGTCCTGTTTCTGAGTTCTTCATCAAACATGCAACCCTCAGTTTGACATGGTATTAGAGCGCTTCAAGCTCCTCTGAATTTTTTTTTTCTCGACGGTGATTTCATCTTCTGGTCGCTTCTGCAACTCTGGTATGTAGTGCGACTGTGAGATCTCTCTTGTTTTTGTAGTTCTTTGATTCCGATCTGGGTTTTAGTCATTTCCCCAAATGTCTACCTCTGCGAATATGTCTACCTATGCAAAGGTGTCTTCTCTTGCGAATTCGTTTTCTACGAATGTCTCTTCGTCTATCAATACCTCGTCTGCGAGTATTTCATTTCCATCTCCCTTATTGCTGTATCCTTCCGATAATCCGGTCTTCTGCTGGTTACACATCCTCTTATTGGAAACAATTATTCTTCCTGGAAGCGTGCTATGTGTGTAGCGTTGAGTGCTAAACAATTATTCTTCCTGGAAGCGTGCTATGTGTGTAGCGTTGAGTGCTAAGAACAAATATACATTTGTTGATGGAACTTGTCCAAGACCTCAAGATTCGTCGTCGGCGGCCGCTTGGGATCAGTGCGACAGTCTCGTACGCGCTTGGATCTACAACAGTCTTGCTGCTGATCTCCATGAAAATGTTCTGTATGCTGAGTCTGCCAGATCTCTCTGGCTTGATCTGGAAAGCCGATATGCCCAAGGAAATGGACCGCGAATCTATGAGTTGAGACGGAAAATTGCTCTTCTCCGACAAGACATGATGTCTGGCTCAGCTTACTTCTCTGCTCTCAAAGTCCTTTGGGAAGAGCTCGGTTGTGACTTTGTGTTGCCTGAATGTACGTGTGGTTCTATGCTGAACCTTCCTGAGCTAATTCATTTAGAGCATGTGTATCAATTTTTGATGGCTCTTCGTGATGTCTTTAATACTGTTCGTTCTCAGATATTCTGGCTATGGAGCCATTGCAGACAGCCAGTAAAGCTTACTCTATGGTTCTTCAGGAAGACCGCACCACGGCCTCTTTAATCACCAAGTTTCTTCGGATAATATTGTCTGTGCCGTGAATCAGTGTGGCTCGGCTTATTCACGACCTCCAAATAATTCTGCTTGAGTGTCGCATTTTCACAGACGTCCCTTCTGCACTCATTGTCATAAGCAAGGCCATGTCAAAGAGACCTACTATGAATCGCATGGATTCCCACAAGGCTTTGTTCGTCGGCCATTTCGTGCAAATAAGCCTTCGTCAATTCAGACACATCTGGCCTCTGAAATGGATTCTGGTTCGTCTGTCTTAGTTCCTTCTTCTACTGCGGTTGCTCTTCTACAGACAAGCACAATGGCTCCTCTGCATCAGTCGGATACTGGTTCCTCTATGCCTCCCTTGACTTCTGCTCAATACCAACAGCTTCTATCGTTTTTTAACAGACCTTCGAATGTAAACTTTGCAGGTAACCCTCTCTGTCTAAATACTCATATTTCTCAACCTAATTCTTGGGTTATTGACCCTGGTGCATCGCACCATTTCTCTCCCTTACCATCTATTTCTATATTGTTGATCACAGGTTGACACTGAGAGAGGGGGAGGGAGGTGAATCAGTGTCTTCAAAATTCTTCCCAGATAATTACTTGAAGACCAATGTTGCCCTGGGCTGACACCTCACTCACTAACCACAGCTATACAATCACTGAAGCACTGCCACACACACAGTCGTATGCACAACCACCTCGCTACCACAGAGTGGTCAGGTCTACCATGTTGTGCATACCCATCCTGCAGGCCATTCCACACACTTCAAAATATATAGATAAGCATATTTACAAAGTATCTACAACACAGAGATATACGTGGTTCACCACCACAGTGTGTGATGGCTAGTCCACGGAGTAATGCCCTACGAGCTCCGTATATACTTAATACTCTATTTTTAGCTGTTTACACAGCAGGGAGTACATACACCCAGTTTACCCAGCATAAAACTAGGAAGACACAAATATGTCAATTATTCAGGTACCGAAGTACCAGTGCTCAGCACTCGCTGCACACACTACGCTTAACCCGCACCCACGGGAATAAGACAATTATAGTTTTGGGCTTATAACAATGCCATACAATTTATCCCCACTAGCTAGGCATTCATCATTTATCACCTATAGCTAGCATACATTGAGTACAAGAAATAAACAATTAATTCATACAAGGTTAAGAAGCTTATAATCCTTGTCTGGCATTTTTTGGTACTCTGGGAGGACTCTGGGATGTCTCTGTGAAGCTTGACATACTCCTCAGGTCCACTGGAATCTTTAATGAACAATGGCAATACCAAACCCTAGCCTCCCTTTCCATTTCACTTCCCCCTTTTCTTCAATGCAACAGATACACAATGAAACCCTTCATTTAGCTTCTCTAAAGCTTTTTCGAGCTTTCACAATCCCCACTAATGACCAACCCTTCTTCAAAGTCTTCAATAGACTCAATGGCACCTCACACAATCCATATGATGTAAATGAGAGGAAATAATCTTCCATATAAAACCAAACCGAAACCCTAGCTTGGTATTTTAGTCAAAACAAGAGAAGATTTTCTTTTGCAAGCTCTCATTACCTCCATTAATGGCTCACAATCATTCTCAAGCTTGCAATGGACTCTCAATGACCTCTTTGAAGGTTGGTGTAGGTATTCAATGCATTAAAACTCACCAAAACCTTCCAAGAGAGGTTTTTCACCAATAACCTGAGCTTCCACTCACTTCATCATCCCCAAATCATTCTCAGATGGTAGAGCATTCAAAATCAGGAACCTGGGCTTTTGGATCGTCCGATTTGGACTCCAGATGAAAAAGATATGACTGTTTGAAGATAGGCCAATGAAATTATTCCAAATGGCATCCTTTTTAAAGCATTTCCGTGCACCGGCGTCACACTGGAGCAGCACCCGCTGCCAATTTAGAAGCGGTGTCGACTTTTAATTGGCCGTCGAGAGAATCTCTCATAATAGCCGCTCGATCTCTGCAGAAAGGCCAAAATGAATATAGGCCTTTGGATTGTCTCAATTGCGCCACGAACGATCGAGCTTGATCGTATTCGTTGGATCAGAATCATCCCAAGCCAGCTTATGGTAGTTCCACTACACCAAATCAACTCCTCTACTGGCATGCAGAATCGCTGTCGATCACTGATTGGTTGGCTTCAGAATCTCCGCAACCGACTGTTGGATCGAGATGAAAAAGGCGGGATCTCCTTAGCGTCGTTGGATCTAGTTAATCCCATCAGGAGGCGATCGTTGTTGATGATGTTCTTTAGATTAGAATCTGGGGCGCCGCCTCACAGTGTATGCATCACACGGAATCACAGAATGCACGTCATATGACGCGGAGCACGGCTTTAACTTGCATATAGCCAATTAGTGGAGCCACGATAGCATCTTGACGCGCCGTGTGAGATACACTCTAGCCCGCTCTTTGTTTGGCCGTCAGATCGGCATTCTAGAGATGAAATTCAAATTAAGCCATTGATATGGCTTATTCTCTGTCTTGATTTACCCAAATTGCCCCTAAACAAATCCAGAAAACCCCACTGTAACCAATGCTTTTGTTTCTCTCTCCTGGAGTAATGTCGAACAATTGGTGGGCGCGCATCTGGGCTTGCAGGAAGGCCTGTGGCTGCCCGCCATGCACTTGCTTGCGGGGCTGGCTTGCTGCATGGCGTGCGGCTCTGCTTGGGGTGCGGCATGGCTTGGCTACTGGCCTTGCTTGTGGGGCAGGGTTGTGTGCCTTGCGGCATGTGCTAGCAAGTGTTGTTGCCTTGTGGTGCCAAGTGCTGTTGTGGTATGGCCAACTGCCATGGCTGGCTGTCAGGCTAGCTGCTATGGTGGCTGGCCACCTCACCCGTGGGTCCCACCTACCATCTCTCTCCTCTTTCTCTCTCCAATTTCTCTCTCTTCCTTCTCTCTTTAGCTTCTCTTTCTTTTGCTCTCCTACCACATCAGCCATGATTGCCACATCATCAGTGGGACCCATTATGGGACCCACATTCTCTCACTATTTTCTCAATCACTCTATGAAATTGCTGAACACATACACATCAACCATGATTGCAACATCACCACATCAACTATGAGTGCCACAGTGGGACCCACACACTCTCTCTAATTTATCTCTCCTCTTTCTATCACCATTCTCTCTCTTTTTTTTCTCTAACTATAAGCTCAACTATACTGCCACCTCAGTCAAGTTGCCAACAATGACAACACATGGCCAACACATATCTGATTCCATTGTCCATCCACCAGTTACCTTATTCGACGGCACCACTTATCCCATGTCTCAATTTGGGGCGCATCGTCTATCGCCTACTCTAGAATTACAGGAAGTCTTTCATGGCCCTTAGTTTGCTTTCAATTTACTTTCAGTCAGTAAACCCACTTCATCTCTTCAGTGCACAGTGACATTTTTTCCATCATTTTGTATATTTCAAGACCTGTTCACGAGGATGGTGACTGGGTGGGTCTGCTCCGTAATGGGCTTTACTACTATGAGTCGACATCTACACCTGCTGCTCTCTCAGTTTGAGCCAAACTTTGGCATTCTAGGTTGGGTCATCCCTCCCCCAATTTTGTCAAAATCTCGACCATTCCTTCTCAGTTTCAGGATTGTACTGTATGCCCTTTAGCAAAACAGTCTAGGTTACCTTTTGTTTCTCATGCAAATAAATCCTCTGTTCTCTTTGAGTTGCTCCACTGTGATATTTGGGGACTATATTCTGTGGCCTCAATCAGTGGCTGTCATTACTTCTTGACAATTGTAGATGATTGTTCTCGTACTACATGGGTGTATCTCATGAAATATGAATCAGAGACATTTTGATTCCTTTCTCAGTTTTTTAAACTAGTTAACACTCAGTTTTCTACTTCTGTTAAGTCTGTTAGAACTGACAATGGGTCGGAATTTCTTTCCTCTTCCATGCAAAATCTTTTTCACTCTTTGGGTATAGTTCACTAGTTAACCTATGTCTATATTCCTCAACAAAATGGAGTGGTCAAAAGAAAACATTGTCATTTACTGCAAGTGGCTAGAGCTCTTCTTTTTGAAGCTCATTTACCATTAAAATTTTGGGGTGAGTGTGTGCTTACGGCTTGTTATCTCGTAAATAGACTTCCTACACCGGTTCTCAAAGGTTAATCACAATATGAAATTTTATTTCAGGTCACCCCTATATATACTCATCTTAGGACATTCGGTTTCTTGTGTTTTGTCTGAAATTCTTCCCCTCACAAAACAAAATTCACCTCTCGTTCTTCTCCATGTTTGTTTGTTGGTCATCCATTTAATCAACATGGTTACAAAGTCTTTGATCTCTCCTTTCAGTCCATATCTACAAGAAGGGATGTTCTCTTTTTTGAATCAGTATTTCTTTTTAAGTCTAATCCTGGTTAGTATATTTACCATCTGATGATACTGATTCCTTAGTTGTCCTTCCTATACCTATTACTGATCCTATGGCTATGCCTTCTAGTTCTTCTACAAAGTCTCATGGGCTGTCTCCTGATGATATGTCATCTCCTGAGTCACTTAATACTGTTGTTCCTTTTGATTCTAATGGTCTGTCTAATAAATTTCTCCTGAGCCCATTAGTACTAGTCCTCCTATTATTTCTCATGACATTAGTGGACTACCTCATGCTGTCTCTCTAGAGCCCACTACTTCTATTGTTCCTACTTTGTCTACTACACCTATACCTTCTGAGCCCACTATTTCCATTCCTCTCTTATGTCGGTCTACTAGAGAGAGTCATCCATCCATAAGATTACACGACTATATTTGTAGTCCTATGACGAAGTCCATAGTGATGCAGTCTCATTTCCATGCTGGTTCCGGTAATGGCTGTAACAGTCTTGCGGGTCTTTGTCGTTCCGCCTTTACCTTCTGACAATTTAGGCATTGAGACACGAACTTGGCTACATCTGCCTTCATTCCCCTCCACCAATACAGTTTCTTTAGATCATGATATATTTTTGTACTTCCAGGATGTATCGAGTAGATGGTGGTATGGGCTTCCTTCATCAGTTGGTGTCTAATGTCCATATTTTCTGTTTCAGGTACACATATTCTCCCTTTATATTTCAGTACCTTCTCGTTATCTAAGGTGAACTCAGAGTTGGTCCTACCTTTCTCAATATCTTCTTGTACTGTTCTCAGATAAGGATCTGCTTTGATAGCTGTCTTCACTTCATCCACTATATCCCGTATAATCTTTAATGCCGCGAACATATTCGAAAACCGATGAATAAACCCTTGGTTGGCTGGTCCATCCATTGTATCTATCACATATTGTTCGTTGCCGTGATTGAACACCATTCCGTTGGTATACATTGCTGCAGTCGTGCTAGTTTCTCCTTGAGATTTTATCATTGCTTTCCTGCTCAATGCATCCGCTACCATGTTCGCTTTTCCCGGATGGTACTGGATATCACAATCATAGTCTTTCAATAGTTCCAGCCATCTTCTTTGTCTCATATTCAACTCCTTCTGATTAAATAGATAAGTAAGACTTTTATGGTCCGACTTAATCTGAAATTTCTCTCAGTATAGGTAGTGTCTCCATATCTTGACAGCATGTACTACTGCCGCTAACTCCAAATCATGAGTGGAGTAATTTTTCTCATGTACCTTCAACTGTCTCGATGCATACGCAACTACTTGTTCTCCTTGCATAAGCACACATCCTAGTCCCAATCCCGATGCATCAGTGTATAAGGTAAATGTCTGTCCTGGAACGGGAATGGTCAAAATTGGGGCGGATATCAATCTGGTCTTCAGTGTTTGAAAACTCTTTTCACACTTATCCGTCCATACAAATTTTTCTCCTTTCTTGGTCAAACTAGTGAGAGGTACGGCAATCCGAGAATAGTCTTCTACGAATCTCCGATAATATCCAGCTAGACCCAGAAAACTTCTAATTGCTGAAACACTCTTTGGTGCTTCCCACTTTACGATAACCTCGATCTTACTGGGGTCCACTTTGATTCCTTCAGCGGATACTACATGGCCTAAAAAGGCGACTTCACTTAGCCAAAACTCACACTTCAAAATTTTGGCGTATAACTTCTCTTTCCTTAAACGTTGTAGGGCTGCGTTTAGGTTTTTGACATGGGTTTCCTTGTCCTTGGAGTATACCAATATGTCATCAATAAATACTATAACCGACGTATCCAACATATCGTGGAAAACTCGGTTCATTAGTTCCATAAAAGTTGCTGGTGCGTTTGTTAATCCAAAAGATCGTAATCATAATTGAAAACTCATAATTGGCCTATCCTGATTCTAAAAACTACCTTTGAGATTTCGCTATCCAAATTCTTTTGGTCTTTTCTTAATCATATCACTCAACATTGGGCATAACTCAAGTATCCTTGTATTAAACTGAGTACTATTAATGCCATGACTTATCCGTGTATCCATCCTTAAATTTTCCTTTAGGAATCTTCTACCTTGTCAAAATTCATACCGATATAACCCTCTTTAACTCTACTTGAGTGCTATCTATTTCCTTACTGGCTACTCTTGATAGTTCTCATTTTTGCTCATGCACTTTTTTATAGACATGACTCATATCCATCCATTTAGTAATCGCAAAATAGATCCTCCATTACTTCATCTGAGGTTCATTGGTCATAGCATTTAATCTGAATCCAATCATCTTTCTTCCAATAATTCTATTACCACTAATCATCTTTACCAACAAAGGTCAGGGAGTGTATAAATCAGAATGTTCCTCCAAAACAATTCATTTCCTTCCTTCAATTTAGCATAATGGCAATACTTGCTTTATCTAGTGAACCTAGGTTTAAAGGATCAGGAGTAGATCTGTGGTAATCCAACCGGCATCCAAAGATCATTACGTTGCACGGTGGTCCAAATACATGGAAATAAAGGCTTTACAGTTCTTAACCTCATGGTTACGGTTCTATCCTATATATAATGTCATTGGTCAAGGCACTACAACAGTAAATCTGGAAAGGCTTCTATACATCAGTAAATTCGATATAAATCTGAAGATGTATGCTCAACATGATTAAACATTTAATTCGTTTAGTTTATATCTCTGTTAATGTGGTTGATCATGAGAGTGGTTCAGATTGGCATAATCAGGACTAATACTAAAGAAACAATATCTATAACTTCACTTGACAGGTTGAATCAAGAAGGTATCCTGTCAAGACACGAGAATTAAAATTAAGTATGTGCATCCTCTATAATCATAAGAGTAAATCAATAATGCACCTAATCCTATATAAACATATCTTGTTATATGGCTACAATTAGATTTGATCCTCTACTGACAACGTTTAAGGCTTCGTCTTCAGAAAATATTCTTCAATCCTTGGTTGGATCATTGCAACTATCCCATACATCGGTGGTTGATCAGGTTAACCACCTTGATACACTGCTTGTTGCGCACCAAACTTCTATACTAGGGTGCGCATTACTGGCACTTGCTGTATGGTCGGAACTATATTATAGCTAACATGTGTTGGGATACAGTGATGCTACCAATTGGTACCGTACTTGGTCATGTCTTTCGGATTTAGCCCGAGACTTTTTCTACCGGGGTTTTGGGCATTACTAGCTATTTTCCTTATACTACAGAGTAACTGTCCGGGTTGTGGACTGTACTCTGCTTTAGTTATGTATATACGTTTTGTTTCTCTCACTCATTGTATGTAACTTGTTTTTCCTTTAATAGATGCATTATTCTCTTTTTAAATTTGGTCTCAATCATCACTTGTGCTTACAATGTGTTTGTATTACAACTTTTAATTTATCCTATCTCAGTTCACAATGGTCTTGAATGTGTGTCAGTTTGGCGGGCAAGGCCTGAGATGCTCTGATACCAAGTTGTCACACCCCAATTCCACACTGTTCAGAATGGTGTGATGAACCGCTAAATAACCAACGGTTCAACCAGGATCTCAAATAGGTCATCCCCGCGTTATCCAAACTTTACACACACCCACAATCATAATCAGAGTAAATACACAATAGCGGAAATCTTGTAAATAAATGAACTAAGAACTAAGATGATACCATTAATTAAATAGTAAATTATTCTGTGTTTAACTGAGACATAAATATTTAAGCACCAAATACATGTCTTATAAATCCAATAAAGAAACCTATAAAAATATCTAATCAAATACACACGAGTTGCACTTGCAAGAGGAGTCGTGTGTATCATCTTCAGCTCCAGCGTCCATGGCTGCTATATTCCCATATGTAGACGCGTTCATATAATCTTCGACTGTGTAACCTGCATCATCAACTAAAAATATTCGACGTCGAGGGGTGAGCACACAACACGGCTCAGTGAGTAGCCAAAACAATGCAACAATACATATGCATGCAAAAAGTCAATTTATATCTTTGGTCCGGTTTATAGTTTGCAATGTGCAATAGAAAGGTTGGGTGGTCAAAGGTTAACATTTATTGACACCGCCTCTATACACAGGGTGTGGAAGCCCGCCCGAAGGTTAACGTTTATCGTCGTCCCCATCCACCCTACCATAACATTATACAACAAAGGTTAACGTTTATTGCTATATAATGCTATACCAACACGTAAGCCCCTGTTAGCGAGGGCTTGCAAACTGGGCTCGCTACTAACCAATCCTAATGCCAAACAGTGTATCCAAGGCCTCACCCCAGCATCCCTCAGAATGCCCATAGAGATAGAGCTAAGGCCCCCGGTAGAGTCAGAGACTACAAGGACCGAGACCACCTCCCCTGATACTCTACGACATAATAGTTCTGCTAAGGTAATGGCGATACGACGATGTCAATGCACAAGACTTGAGTTAGAGATAGAGCTAAAGTGCTGAGACCCGCCAAAGGTTAACGTTTATTGACGTTCTCATCACACCTTCCCTGATACTCACTCGCATCAAGCACATCAACCACACACATATAAGCATATGTCTATTTCTAACATCATCATCATAATCATGTTATAAACCATAAAGTAAATATGCATGAACAAATAATAGAAATATTGGATGGCATGCTGTATGCACATTACAAACATATTCGCATAGAATCAAACATGGCATAGGACTCAAGAATAGAAAACAGTTTATTATTAATCAATTTAGTTTGGAGTTAAGGTTCCTCACCTTAGCTTGCTAAAAGATACTTTTCCAAGCTTTAAAATCACCGTTATAACGTTATTATATTGCTAGCAAACCTAACAAAGTCGATAGAATTTAATTAGAATTAATTTGAAATTTAAAACCATTCTGTCAACTGAGGGTCGATGCTAGGGTCGATGCTAGGGACGATGGGTCTATCGACCCTCCCTCTATTCGGAACTTCTCGAATGCTGAGGGTCGATGGTCAGAAACACCTAGGGTCGGATGGTCTATCGACCCTCGGTGCGACCCTCGATGCACTCTGGTCCAATTTTCACTTTTAAATCCACTCTTCGTGTTTGGTGTCCTATGGCTTGCTTCCTACATTCATTCAACAGTCATTCCATGGTCTAGAACCATGTATAATCCATCTAAACAGTTTTCGTGCATCCTCCTATGGTTTTCCATGAAAACCTAACCATGAATGGATGGTTTGGGTTTCTCCGAAATCCTACACTCAACCATATCGAACCTAAGGTCTGTAGAAACTCATGGAATTAGTATCCATACCTGAGAAGATTACTTTTCTCTGGAATTTCTTCTCCTTTTTGCTAAGTCTTCCTCATTGTCTCCTTTCTTCCTCTTTTCCTTCTTCTCTCTTTCTCTCAATTCAATTAGGGTTGTGAAAGGAGTGAAAGTGGCTTAGGGACGTCCTTTAAATAGAGTAGGAATGTCATATAATAGTCCCATTGAGATTTGGAAAGAATCCCAATCGAAAATTAGGAAATTTCCAAATTTCTATATTCGTCAGAAATCGAGGGTCGATGGGAGGGTCGATGATCCCGTCGACCCTAGGGTCTTAAGCTGTCCGACCCTCCCTTCAAATCTGAGGGTCTGACATTCTGTTTTGGGGGGTCTGACCCTACTTGGCTGGGTATGCGACCCTCCCCTAAAATTAAGTATTTTTGGGTCGATTTTATACCTGGGATCTCGATCTCCATCACGCCCTTGGTCCACTTGACTCGACCATGATTGGTAAACCTGGTTCAAGGTGGTAAGACCGGGTTCGTTTGACACGGGTCTTACACTGAATATATATGATGTAATGTTTGTGCATATTCACATGCCATCCTTTACTTTCAGTTATTATTATTGTTCATGCATTGATAGGATGTGATTGTTAAGCATGTGATTATTTTCGTTAGTGTGTGGAGTGAGGCATGGGCCTAGGATCATTCCTCACACTGGCACCTTTTTGTAGTATTCTGTCTTAACATGCTTGGTACGGGTGGGGCATCAGGGGAAGGTCGTGGTACGGTGGTCTCCGATGTTGATGCTGGCCTGGCCATGGTTATGTGGCATTGTGGTCTCCGAGGTCGACGCTGGCTTGTCCACGATGCTTTAGCTCTATCTCTATGCCGTAGGGAGTTATGTTGGGATAGGGTCTACCTGCGTATTGTTCTATCCTAGTGTGTTAATTGCGGATAGGGTATCAGGGGGAGGTGAGGTATTGTGGTCTCCAGCCCGGCCTGCACGCTCTAGCTCTATCTCTATGCCGTAGACGGCTGTGCTGGGATAGAGCGTACATTGATGACATATAGGATTGGTTAGTTGCGAGCCCAGTTTGCGAGCCCTGGCCAGTAGGAGTTTAGGTACTGGTATGGGTAGAGCATCAGGGGAGGTACGGGGATAGCTTAGCTCTATCTCTATTCCATGATGGGTGCATGTGGGCCGGTGGTGGTGTGATTCCATGCGGTGCCACACACTCGTGTATAGAAGTGCGGGGGCCACCAAACCTTTCTATAGCACATTGCAAACTTAAACCAGACCACAGCATAAAATGATTGTTACTCATGCATAATATTGTAAAACTGTCTGATTGTCTTACTGAGCTAAGTTGTGAGCTCACCCTTTGTATATACATTATTTTTGGATGTTGATGCTGGTTACACGGTGGATGACTACATGAACGCTCCGGCGTATAGTGATGTTGCTGCTCTGGGTGCACAGGCAGGAGAGGACGAGCATGACGCTTCATGCGAGTGCCCTTTCTGCGTGTACCTGTGATTGATTTTATTTATTTGTTTCAGTTATTTTCGATTGAATTTTAAAGAGATGTAATGATATTATATTTTATGATTGGATTTGAAGAATGGGATATTTTATTTAAATTATCAATAGATACTCAGTTCATTCTATTTTAAAGACTTCTGCTGTACTATTTATATTCTGATTGTGGTTATGTGTGATGGTTTATATGAGTGGACACGGTCTATTTGAGATCCTGGTGTGAACCGTTGGTTCAATGACGGTTCACTCACACCATTCTGGTTGGATCAGAATTGGGGTGTGACAACTTGGTATCAGAGCTCTCGGGCTCTGTCCAACAAACCATGTTGCACTTAACTAAGTCGATGAACTGAGTTAGGAAATATTAAAAAAAAATTAATACAAACACACCCTAAGCATTGTTTGATACCTGAGACGGATTAAGAAAAAGCATAATATACTATACTAAATATGAAACTTAACATGTGCACATACACTAGTTAGGTGAAACATGAAAACTTTCATTTAATAAGAAAATGAGTATCAGATAAATAGTGCTACAGGGTACAGTCCACAAACCGGACAGTTACCCTGTTATATAAACAGTCAAGAGAGAGAAAATAAAGGAAAAATCATGGGGTAGGGGGCTTAGGAGGAATAGGGTCCGCTATGTCATAATCTCGCTCGTAAGCGACCCTGAGCCAGTGCACCTGGTGCTGCGTGACCCGTAGGCTACGAGCAAGACGCCCCAACTCCTGACCCATCTCTCTCTGGGAATCTAGGATGCCTCTCTGGGTGTCCCTGATCTCCGTAAACATGCTCAACAATGGGTCCGAAGGGGAGTGAAGAGACCTGCTACTGAGATTTCAGGTGGCAGTAACAATAGACCTTTCCGCCCATACAGGGCTCAGTCCGCTACAGTGCCTGTAAGAAACAATACGGCACCACCTGTGCCACAGAACGCCGGATTCAACCCGAATATTAAATGTTTCAACTGTCAGTAAGTGGGTCATATTGCAAGGACCTGCACTTTACCTAGGAAGCAACCTCCCCAGCAAGGAAAAGTATATGCGGTCACCACTAAAGAGGTAGCCGCATCACCTGATGTGGTCACTGGTACGACTCTATCCCTTACTATTTGGCTTACTATTTTCATTGTGTGTATGCGCATGTAAAACTAAGGGATAATAAAAATTCCAGGAATTGTAAATGTAGCTGGTATACCTGCCAGAGTACTATTTGACTCTGGGGCCACGCACTCCTTTGTTTCTATTTTCTTTGGGAAGCGAATGGAGTTACCAATCAAGCACTTGAACCCA
Organism: Protea cynaroides; assembly: GCA_028583415.1. Lineage (NCBI taxonomy): Eukaryota > Viridiplantae > Streptophyta > Magnoliopsida > Proteales > Proteaceae > Protea > Protea cynaroides. The sequence continues at coordinate 54,345,522 of CM053272.1, forward strand.
AGCTTGATAGTTCGCTCTCCGCTAGGAGTCGAAGTGGCTTTGACTGAATATTATGGACCATGTACTGTATGTATTGAGGGCCGAGACTTAGAAGCAAGTCTGGTACTACTCGAGATGGCAGACTTTGATGTCATCTTGGGAATGGATTGGCTAGGCCATCATTCAGCTATCCTATTATGTGGTGAAAGGAAGCTTGTGCTTACAGACAAAAAGGGAAAGGAGTATAGCTTCACTGGGATCAAGCTATCTAGGAAGCGGAAGCTGATCCTCTCCGCCATAAAATCCAAGCGATGCTTAGAGAAAGGGGGAGTGGGGTATCTAGTATCTGTAGTCGACATCACGGCGGAGTCACACAAGATGGAAGATATAGATGTGGTTCGAGAGTTTCCAAATGTATTTCCAGAGGAGCTTCCAGGTCTACCATCGGACAGGGCTACAGAGTTTGTAATAGACCTTATGCCAGGTTCGGCGCTGGTGTCTAAAGCACCATACAGGATGGCCCCTACCGAGTTAAAGGAGTTGAAGACCCAATTGCAAGAATTGTTAGATAAGGGTTTCATTCGACCTAGCATATCGCCTTGGGGAGCACCTGTATTATTTGTCAAGAAGAAAGACGGAAGTGTAAGACTATGCATTGACTACCGTGAACTGAACAAGTTGACGATCAAGAATCGGTATCCCTTGCCTAGAATCGATGATCTGTTCGATCAATTGCAGGGTGCAAAGGTTTTCTCGAATATTGATCTCCGATCGGGGTATCACCAACTGAAGATCAAGGCCGGAGATATTCCGAAGACTGCTTTCAGGATGAGGTATGGGCATTATGAGTTTCTAGTTATGTCTTTCGGGTTGACCAATGCTCCAGCGTCGTTCATGGAACTGATGAACCGAGTGTTTCATGATATGTTGGACACTTTGGTCATCGTATTCATCGATGACATATTGATCTACTCAAAGGACATGGAGACTCTTACAACACATTTGAGGGCAGCCCTACAACGGCTAAGACAAGAAAAGCTTTATGCTAAGTTTAAGAAGTGCGAGTTTTGGCTGAAGGAAGTGGCTTTCTTGGGCCATGTAGTATTTGAAGACGGTATCAAGGTTGATCCAAGTAAGATAGCTGCTATAGTAGGATGGGAAGCACCCAAATCTGTTGCGGAGATTCGTAGTTTCCTTGGGTTGGCTGGTTATTATAGAAGATTCATGGAAGATTACTCCAGGATCGCTGTTCCACTCACCAGATTGACCAAGAAGGGAGAGAAATTCATATGGACAGATGCGTGCGAGAAGTGCTTTCAGACTTTGAAGTCAAGACTAGTCTCTGCATCCATTTTGACCATCCCAGAACCAAGCGTACCTTTTACTTTATATACGGATGCTTTAGGGTTGGGTATTGGGTGTGTATTGATGCAATGAGAACAGGTGATTGCTTACGCATCAAGACAGTTAAAGGAGCATGAGAAGAACTATCCTACGCATGATTTGGAGTTAGCAGCGGTTATACATGCAATCAAGACTTGGAGACACTACTTGTATGGTGAGAAGTTTCAGATCAAGTCAAATCACAAGAGCTTAACTTACCTTTTCACTTAGAAGGATCTGAATATGAGACAGAGGAGATAGCTGGAGTTATTAAAAGATTATGATTGTGGCATCCAGTACCATCCGGGTAAAGCAAATGTTGTGGCTGACGCCTTAAGCAGAAAGTGGGCATCAAAACCTGAGGCAGGACCAAGTACAAATGCTGCATTATGTGCCGCAGCCTCAAGTTCAAGTTGAAGGCGATGAAGAGTATATAATAGAGACTGCAGAAGATCCAGTTGAGCAAGGTTTAATTCATAGGTTCACCATGATGTTTGCAGCTTTGAAGATCTCACCGGATCTAGTTGATGAAGTCAAGGTAGCAATCCTACAGGATCCACATCTCAAGACAGTGCAAGAAGACTTAGAGAAGGGTACGAGCAATCCTGACTTTACCTTGGGTTCAGATAAGGTACTCAGGTATCGTGGACGGTTATGTATACCTGAGAGTGAAGACTGCAATATCAGAGATCGAGTTATGACTGAAGCTCATTACACTCCATATTCGGTACATCCAGGCAGTACCAAAATGTACCATGATTTAAGAAGACTATATTGGTGGAGGGGTATGAAAGCAGATATAGCTCGTTTCGTGTTCCAATGTTTGAATTGTCAACAAGTTAAAGCGGAAAGGCAGAGACCCATAGGTTTACTACAGCCATTACCAGAACCTGCCTGGAAGTGGGATTGTATCACCATGGATTTCGTCACTGGCCTACCTTTGACACCAAGGTCAGTGGATGCAGTTTGGGTTATAGTCAACCGACTCACCAAGACAGCTCGATTTATTACGGTCAGACCTCAGTATACCATAGAGAAACTGGCCAAGTTATACGTTGATAATATAGTCAAACTTCATGGCGTTCCAGAGAGTATAGTATCTGACAGAGATCCCCGTTTTACATCAAAGTTCTGGGAAGGATTACAGAAAGCTATGGGAACAAAATTGAAGTTCAGTACAGCTTTTCACCCTCAGACGGACCGACAGTCAGAACGAACTATTCAGATTTTAGAAGATATGCTCCGAGCTTGTGCATTAGATTTCAAGGGAGCTTGGGATGAGAAACTATCACTTATCAAGTTTGCTTATAACAACAGTTATCAGGCTACAATTCAGATGGCCCCATATGAAGCACTTTATGGGAAGAAGTGTCGTACACCTTTGTTATGGAACGAGGTGGGAGAAAAAAGAATTGTAGGACCGGAGTTTGTTGAAGAAACTTGCCGAGTGATTGATCAAATCAAGGAGAGGGTAAAGATAGCTCAAGTTCGGCAGAAGCACTATGCGGATAATCGACGTCGAGATCTGGAGTTTGCAGTGGGTGACAAAGTATTCTTGAAGGTATCACCGGTGCGAGGTCTGAAAAGGTTTTGGTAAGAAGGGGAAGCTATGCCCGAGGTATGTGGGACCATATGAGATATTGACCCGACGTGGTAATGTAGCATATCAATTGGCTCTACCACCATCTATATCAAGCGTTCATAAGGTGTTCCATGTATCATTACTAAAGAAGTATGTCAGAGATCCATCGCACATCTTGACCATTGATCCTCCAGACTTGACTGAAGACTTAACATTCGAAGTGGTGCCTGTGATGCTCTCAAGTCGAAAGGTACAGCAACTTCGAACCAAGGATATCCATTATGTGAAGGTGCATTGGAGAAGCCAAAATGTTGAAGAAATTACTTGGGAAGAGGAGAGCGTGATGAGGAAGGAGTATCCTAACCTTTTCGACGATCAAGGTACGTTAAAATTTCGAGGCCGAAATTTCTTTTAAGGGTGGGGGAGTTGTGAGACCTACATGCAAATTTTGGGATGAAATTTCTTTTAAGGGTGGGGGAGTTGTAAGACCCGCACTCCGTAAACTCGGTCTAAATCTTGGTTTTGTGTCGTAGCAGGTCTTCCGATCATCACCGGGCCAGACGGGACGAGCGGATGACAAAAAGGTACGAAATCGGATCAAAGACGGTTAAATAATCATCATTTTATGTTGACCGGTCGATGGTACCGGTCTTGGTACCGATCGACCGGTCAGCTCTGCGCAGTTGGGTGCGGAGATCCAGAATTGGATCTCTGTGGGTCCCATTTTCCTAAACCCTAATGCCTGAACCTTCCTAATCCTAATAGGGTTACTAAACCCTAATTCTAGCCTATAAATACACCCTTAAACCTCCTCAAATCTTTTCCATTATCTCTCATAAACCCTAGAAAAGAGAAGGAGGTTGGAAAGGAGAAGGAGCTAGGAAGAAGAAGGAGGTGCCGCCATTACCGTTCGACGACGCTCACGTTACGCCAGTCAACGGTAAGTGTTCTAACCATTCTTCTTACTCTATGACTCTAGGATAGTTGTATGGGTGGATCAATACCATGAAAGCAGGTATTGATTTAAAACCCTAAATTGGCCAATAAACCCTAAGTTGTCGTCAAACCCTAGATTCGAGTTTCGAAATGATATTCATCGAAACTAGACTTGAATGAGTTGGAGATAACTCTAACTCAAAGCTCAGACTTAGAATGGATAGGTGAAACCCTGGAAATCCATGGAGGATGATCGACGGCAGTCGAAAAACCCAAGTATGGTCTTCCGGAGACATACCGGTTGACTATACCGGTTGCACACAGTGCGGCCGGTATGTTGCCACTGGTATCTTTCGGGAGGCTGGTCTGTGGGGACCGGCTGACCATACCGGTCACCAATTTTCCCCACAGAGCTGCGACCGGTACATGCCATCGGTCAGCTCTGTGAGGGTATTTTGTAACTTTGTTGGTTTCCGACCAACATGAAACCCTAAGAAGCTATTCTAATGAAACCCTAATAATATTGCAGGACTTTGTGACTTTCCGTTTGGATCTTGTGACGTGGAGCAAGCTATCAAACGAGCATCAGGTAAGGGAATCTGACCTAAACCTAATAATTAATGGATAGTAAATCTTTATTAATGACACTCAATATATATGATGTGATGTTTGTGCATATTCACATGCCATCCTTTACTTTCAGTTATTATTATTGTTCATGTATTGATAGGATGTGATTGTTAAGCATGTGATTGTTTACGTTAGTGTGTGGAGTGGGGCATGGGCCTGGGATCATTCCTCACACTGGCATCTTTTTGTAGTATTCTGTCTTAACATGCTTGGTACGGGTGGGGCATCAGGGGAAGGTCGTGGTTCGGTGGTCTCCGATGTTGATGCTGACCTGACCATGGTTATGTGGCATTGTGGTCTCCGAGGTCGACGCTGGTTTGTCCATGATGCTTTAGCTCTATCTCTATGCCGTAGGGAGTTATGTTGGGATAGGGTCTACTTGCGTATTGTTCTATCCTAGTGTGTTAGTTGCGGATAGGATATCAGGGGGAGATGAGGTATTGTGGTCTCCAGCCCGGCCTGCACGCTCTAGCTCTATCTCTATGCCGTAGACAGTTGTGCTGGGATAAAGCGTACATTGATGACATATAGGATTGATTAGTTGCGAGCCCAGTTTGCGAGCCCTGGCCAGTAGGGGTTTAGGTACTGGTATGGGTAGAGCATCAGGGGAGGTACGGGGATATCTTAGCTCTATCTCTATTCCATGATGGGTGCATGTGGGCCGGTGGTGGTGTGATTCCATGCGGTGCCACACACTCGTGTATAGAGGTGCGGGGGCCACCAAACCTTTCTATAGCACATTGCAAACTTAAACCAGACCACAGCATAAAATGATTGTTACTCATGCATAATATTGTAAAACTGTTTGATTGTCTTACTAAGCTAAGTTGTGAGCTCACCCTTTGTATATACATTGTTTTTAGATGTTGATGCAGGTTACACGGTGGATGACTACATGAACGCTCCGGCGTATAGTGATGTTGCTGCTCTGGGTGCACAGGCAGGAGAGGACAAGCATGACGCTTCATGCGAGTGCCCTTTCTGCGTGTACCTGTGATTGATTTTATTTATTTGTTTCAGTTATTTTCGATTGACTTTTAAAGAGATGTAATGATATTATATTTTATGATTGGATTTGAATAATGGGATATTTTATTTAAATTATCAATAGATACTCAGTTCATTCTATTTTAAAGACTTCCGCTGTACTATTTATATTCTGATTGTGGTTATGTGTGATGGTTTGTATGAGTGGACACGGTCTATTCGAGATCCTGGTGTGAACCGTTGGTTCAATGACGGTTCACTCACACCATTGGGGTTGGATCAGAATTGAGGTGTGACAGCGCGCCTTTGGATTGGTTGGATGCATTATATTATAATGGGCCGCGATCTATAGTATTACCTCTTGATTCGGTGTAGCGTACGTACGGTGGGCAGCGGATTAGATCCAGATCCAGCGGCTCACGTAATCTCCGATCGCGCCTGACGCGAATTATGCGGATCCGACGAACCAAGATCGATCCCGCCTTTATGAATTCAATCTGACGGTCCGTGCTGAAGATTCTACGATGGACCAATCATATCGCGACAGCGCATCGGCGGCGCGGCTACGGTGCGGCGCGGGTGCGCGGTTATAAAAGGAAAGATTCCATTTTGAATCTTTTGGTTGGCCGAACTTCAAACTGCCATAACTTCTTCATCCGAGCTCCAAATCAGTCCGTTCAAGTTGCAGTTTTCATATTTTTTGATGCTCTATACATTAGGAGCCGTTGGGAGTCGTAAAAACCTAGAGAAAAATTGAAAAGAGTGTTTTGAAGGTAGAAAGAAGGATTTCTAGGGTTTTGTGCCCTGTGGGAGTGATCAATCACCAACTACCTCTTCTCTGTGCATCAATGGAGTGTTAAATCCCTGTGAGAGGTCAGTAGAGCTTTTATTTTGATATTCATGGTGATTATGGGTTGTATGGAAGAGATTGGAAGCCTATGAGCAAGGTGTGCTATGTAAAACGATCTCTATCAACATTGAAGACTGTTGGAGAGTACCTAAGAGCAGTGTGAAGCTTCAGAGAGATTTTTGGTCATTCGAAAGCATTGTTTGTGAGATTCTTAATTCCTTATCTATTTATGCTTTCAATATATTATATGCTAGCGTATGTGAAAATTATTGAATACCTTGCTAGTGGGGGAAAAATTGTAAGGCATAATTTTAAGCCTAAAAATTATTATTTGCTTCTCATGGGTGCGAGTTAAGCGTGGTGTGCAGTGTGTGCTGAACACTGGTACTTGATACCTAAATTCCTGACACATGTGTGCCCTCCTAGTTTTATGCTGGGTAAATTGGGTGTAAGTACTCCCTGCTGTGTAGACAGCAAAAAGAAGTGTATTGAGTATATACGGAGCCCGTTGGGCATTACTCCGTGGACTAGCCATCACACACTATGTTGGTGAACCACGTATATCCTGTGTTGTGGACTGTTTATTTTTCTATTATATTTTGGAGTGCATGGAATGGCTTGCAGGGTGGGTGTGCAAATCTGGTAGACCTGGCTACTGAGTGGTAGCGAGGTAGATTTGCATATGCTTATGTGTGTGTAAAAGAATATATTTCCATCAGCTCTGGGCAGCGGTAAATAATTAAGGAGAAGTTTCAGACACTGATTCACCCCCCCTCTCAGTGTCATATCAAGTTCATCAATTGGTATCAGAGCACCAGGCTCAGTGATAGCTTAATCAGCAGCTGAGTGATCAGAGGACAGTCATGGCACTAGGTGAAGCTTTTTGTAAACCCCCATTTTTTTATGGATTTGAATTTTTGTTTTGGAAAAGGAGGATGGAAATATTTTTGGGGTCTCTTGGCTTTGATGTGTGACAGGCAGTCAGTATTGGGAAGGTAAATGCCCAGTATGACTCTACAGCGAAAAGGGCAATCTTAGATGGATTAGCAGATAATGTGAGAGTCAAAGTCAGTGGATGCGAGACAGCGATGGAACTGTGGGACAGACTACAGAACCTATATGAAGATGAGTTGGCATTCAAGGCTAGTACATCAGCAGTTATTGATTCTACTTTAGAGACAGACTGCAGAAGTTCAGATGAGTGCTCTACTATTGCATCAGAGGATCCTATTACACAAGTTGACTTGACTGGAGAGCTAAGAGCAGCTCAAGATGAGTTGAGACTTGAGAGGGAGAGACTTATAGTGGCATCATGTGACATTCATAGTGCAAATGAAACTATTTCAATTTTAAAGACACAAGTGAAGGACTTCAGCTTTATCATTACAACCTTAGAGGCTCAAGTCATTAGCAGAGATGAGATGTGTAGGAGCTTTGAGAGGGAGATTACTACATTGAGAACTCAATTGATACAGGAGCAGATGAATCAGAGTTGCATCCCACCAGTGGTTGAGGAGATCATTAAATGTACAGCTCTGACTGGAGATTGTCAAAGTCCATCCACCATCAGTTTTGATTCTATTACAGAGCATGTTGAGACATCCAGTAGGCCACAGAGACAAAGCTCAAGCAGATCACAGATAAAGACCCAAAGTAAGAGACAGAGGAAGAAAGAGTAGAGGCATAGTGCTGTAATACCTCCAGCACACCAGGCACAATATAGAGGTATTCCCCAGCAGAGAGAGCAGAGGCACAGTAATGCAAGACCTTCATCACACCAGGCACAGTATAGAGGTGTTTATCAGCAAAGAGCTCAGAGAGGGAAGACAGGCAGTATGCAGAGTGACAGGATTGATAGAATTCATCAGCAGAGACCAGTTGAGCAGAGCAAATTCAGTAGGTCCAGTCATCAAAGGCACAGGCAGCAGGTTTTCCAGCAGAGACAGGTAGTACACACCATGAGGCATGGACCCACACCTAGTTGGCACAGACATTCCCTTGTAAGACAGTCATATTTTCATGGATATTGTCACAGGTGCAATGAGTATGGGCATAGGAGTGCAAATTGTACATCCAGATTTTGTGTTAGTAATTATGGGAGGAAGACATCCACGTCACCCCAGATGAGGCCAGTTGAGTGCCTTAGATGCCATACACTTGGGCATTGGGCCAAGCGATGCAAGGCAGTGCTCACCCCCAACTTGCTTATGCAGAAAGAGATTATCAGCTTTCTAGAACTAAAAAAAGAAGAGGTTCAAGAAGCCAATTCAGAAAACAGGCCAAGGTGTGGTCTCAGTTCAATGATCAGGCTCATATGGCTTTATACAGTGTATGGAGAAAGAAGACAGTAGAGAGGTCTTCAGTTGGTGTGGTTAGACAGAGACATAGGACTGTGGATGAGCTAGTTGACAGGCATTGTCAGAAATGAGCGTCTGTGGAGAAGCCCAAACAAAAGGCCAAGGTGAATGATCATGCAGTGTGGAGAGAAAGACACATAGAAACACTTACCACCCCTACACCACCCAAGTTGGGTGTGAGAGGGAACACACCTCCTAGGCACTAGGTGTACTGAGGTGCACATGGAGAGGGGGAGCTTACTACGTGTTCATTCTTGCCCCCAGACAGACTCTATTGATTGCAGAAGAGTGTAAGTGCTTGGAATCATCAGGTGAATGGTATAATTCCTTGTGTTATTGCATCTTGGTGGAGCAGACATCAGATGAGAAATGTTATGTCAATCAGAGTATGGCAACTATAAATACTTCTTTGCATTAATATTTTATCAGAAACAATTACTACAGTCATCCATGACAGTGTCAGAGTGTAGCCTTCTTTGCACCAGTGATAGGAGGAGCGATGTGTATGTGTTGTATTCTTTTTGCTTCTTATGATGGACTTTGGGGGAGTCCTTTGATATATGTTTTTTTATCCTTCCTCTCCTTATGTTGGACTCAGGGGGAGTCTGGTGATGTTTTTATGTGTTGATATAATTATTTATTATTTTTTTGGGCCCATAGGATTGGAAAGATGCGGTGGGCACTCCTATGTGGCATGCCCCTTTGTATTTGTTGTCAAAGGGGGAGAAAGATCTTATGTGCAGAATGAGTTGCCAACAATTCCAAAGGGGGAGATTATTGGACTTTATGTTGTCATTGTTGGCAACTTGACTGATGTGGCAGTGTTTGTGAGCATTCAATCAGAAGAATAAAGAGAGAGAGTGTCAATGCAAGAGAGAGAGTGTCAGTGCAATGGCAAAGATGGAACAACCTTGCATGTGTGTTTTACAGTATTCTATATGTGTTTCAGATGGCTTGCAACGAGTTAAATGGTATTCTACATCAAGTTTGATGAGAGAGAGTGTATGTGGACCCCACTGGTGATGTGGCACAGAAACTGATGATGTGACAGAGTTTCTGATGGTGTGACAGAGTTTCTAGTAGTGTTGTAGTGTTTCTTGTATTGAGACATGAGAAATTGAAGAGAGATTGAAGAGAGAGAAAGAGGAGAGAGAAAAAATGTGAGTGGGACCCATAGGTGGTGGCAAGGTGACATGCCAACACGGCAGCCCACGGTACTTGGCATGCATGCACGCAAAGTTTCGGGTTAAAATTCCAAGGTTTGATAGACTTTTAACTTTGGACCTATTTTTGGTGGGTCCCGCAACAGGTTCATGGAGATCCGGCATTGAAAAGATGTAGAGCGTCGAGTTAGCTTTCCAACGCAACTTGAATCACTCAATTCCGACTTCAGATGAGGGAGATACCGCAGTTTCCGTCGAAACGATCGAAAATGGCCAAAAAAATCAAGCTTTCGGTGAGTATATATGATACAGGGAAAACAGTAATATATTGAAGAAGTTCAGGGGTATTTTTGCAATTATCAAGAGTTGAGGGAAAAGGCTGAAATTATCATAAATAGAATAAAATTCTGTTTGGATGGGTCAGAATGAGCCACGTCGTCAAGATCCTGTTCGGATGGATCTGATTAAGGCGGGCTCGAGTGGATCTCAGCCATCGCGTCAGATTCCATCGCGCGCCTTCGGATTGGTTGGATGCCTTATATTGTAATGGGCTGCGATCTATTGTATTACCTCTTGATTCGGTGTAGCGTACGTACGGTGCGCAGCGGATTAGATCCAGATCCAGCGGCTCACGTAATCTCTGATCGCACCTGACGCGAATTATGCGGATCCGACGAACCAAGATCGATCCCGCCTATATGAATTCAATCTGACGGGCCGTGCTGAAGATTCTACGATGGACCAATCATATCACGACAGCGCATCGGAGGCGCGGCTACGGTGCGGCGCGGGTGCGCGGTTATAAAAGGAAAGATTCCATTTTGAATCTTTTGGTTGGCCGAACTTCAAACTGCCATAACTTCTTCATCGGAGCTCCAAATCAGTCCGTTCAAGTTGCAGTTTCCATATTTTTTGATGCTCTATACATTGGGTGCCGTTGGGAGTCATAAAAACCTAGAGAAAAATCAGTCCGTTTGCTTAAACCATACACATCCACAACTAAAATCAGAATAAATACACGATAGCAGAAGTCTTTAATATTAAATGAACTGAGTGTCTAAGATTATAACATAAATAAAATATCCAATTATCTTTCATTGACTAAGACATAAGTAAATAAAATAATCAAATAATCGAAAACGCATGAGTTGCATTCGCATGACGAATCATGTGACTCCATCATGACTTCAGCGTCCATCGCCGCCTCATGTCCATACATCAGAGCATTTATATAATCTTCTACGATGGTACCTGCATCATCAACTAAAAATATTCGACGTCGAAAGGATGAACACACATCACGGCTCAGTGAGCAAAGAAAACAATGCAACAACCATATGCATGCATTCAATTTATATCTTTGGTCTGGTTCATAAGTTTACAATGTGCTATAGAAAGGATAGGTGACTGCCGCACTTCTATACACGAATGTGTGAAACCGCCCAATGGATCAAACACCATTTCCACCCCCACATGCACCCACCATGGAATAGAGATAGAGCTAAAGTGCTTAGGATCGCACCGCATCACACTTCCCCTGATGCTCTACCCATACCAACACGTAAGCCCCTATTGGCGAGGGCTTGCAAACTAGACTCGCAACTAACCAATCCTAATGTCAAATAATTTATCCAAGGCATCACCCCAACATCCCTCAATACGTCCATAGAGATAGAGCTAAGGCCACCCGACAGAGTCAGAGACTACACGGTCCGAGACCACCTCCCCTGATGCCCTACGACGTAATAGTTCTGCTAAGATAATGGCGATACGACGATGTTAGTGGACAAAACTTGAGTAGAGATAGAGCTAGAGTCTGGTGACCAGGCTGAATCACAGTGTCACGTCCTCCCCCTGATGCCCCACTCGCATCAAGTACACTAACCACACACAAAGATTCGCATGCCTATTCTTAGCATCATCATCAACCTCATATTATAAATAAACGGAAATTAAATATGCATGAACAGTAATAACAGGAATAGTGGATGACATGTGATATGCACATTACAATCATACAAACATAGAATCATTCATGGTATTGGACTCAATAAACAAAAATAGTTTATTATTAACCAATTAGTTTAGGTCTTGTTCCCTCACCTTTGATTGAGCGTAGATCATCGTTCAAGCTTTATGAATCACTTTTAAATCACTAGAAAGACCTAACAAGTCAATAGATTTTAATTAGAATTAATTTCAATAGATTTAGACTAACAGAACCTGTAGGGTCGCAGGTAGGGTAGCACCTAGGGTAGCAGTTTCTGCGACCCTAGGGTGTAGGGTCGCAGGTGGGGTCAGATACCATTGGACCCTACGTGAGACTACACCCTCCTTGAGACTTTCCGAGAGCATGTGGTCGATTCTGTGGTCTCGTAGGGTCGACATCATTCGACCCTACGTGCGACCACACGTATTCTGAGTCGACCTTTCATTCTAAAGTACATCCCTTCATGTTTGGATCCTTTGGCTTACTTTCATGGTCCATTCTATGATTGTTCTATGGTTCAAAACTACAAGTTATACACTATCCATAGTCCATAATGATTTCCTCCATGGAATCTCTTAGGACTTGTCCATGGATGGATGATTTGGGTTTCTCCTAATCCTATGTTCTTCATAACCATTCTAGACTCTCCTATTTAGGTAAGGAATTATGTTCATACCTTAATTCAAAGGTTTCTTTGAACCTCCTCCTCTTCCTTAGTCTTCTTCTTCAAGTTTCCTTCTCTTCTTCTCTTCCTTCTCTTTCTCTTGCTCTTACTTTCAATTAGGGTTCTAAAGGAGTGAAAGGGGCTAAGAGACGTCCTATTTATAGAGGAAAACCCCCCATAATAAGTCTCAATGAGTTTAGGAAAGATCCCCTTTGAATTAGGAAAGTTTCCTAATTTTCGATTTATGTCTGTCAACGTAGGGTTGGACGTAGGGTCGCAGAATCCGTCGACCCTTCACCTTCTTAGTCATGCGACCCTACGACTAGAAAGTCATGGGTTGGACTTCTGTTGAGGTGGGGTCGACCCTACCTGTTTAGGCATGCGACCCTACCCTCTCATTTGCTGTTTTTGGGTTAGACTTCATACCTGATCTTGTGATTTCACGCACTTGGTCCACTTGGCTCGACCATGATAGGTAGACCTGGTATAAGGTGGTAAGACCGGTTAGTTCAATATGGGTCTTACATGTCATGGCACCTGTTGTGCTGCTAAAGGGCTGGCCTGTTGGCTGTGCCATCGGCTGGCCATGTGGCTGGCCACTAGTGGGTCCCACCCACACCTGGGTCCCATAAATTCTTTCCTCATCCTCTTGCTCTCTCTTTTCTCTCTCCTCCTTCTCCCTCTATAGTCTTTCTCATCATTTTCTCTTCAGATGAAAACCCACAACACCAGACTCTCATCAGAATCACCAGTACCTCTACTACAACACAAGAATAAGGATAATCTCTGTAGAATCACCTGTAACACTGCCACATCATTAGAAGTGCCCACAGACACACTCTCTCATAAAAAATACTACCACATCATCAGAGATGCCCACAGACACTCTCTCTCATCAAAAATACTGTCACATCGTCAGAGATACCCACAGATACTCTCTCTCATCAAACTTGGCCCTGTTTGCCAACAATTACAATCCAAAGGCCAACACCAATGCTTTCATTCTCTCTCATATTCTTTGTTTGTCATTATTGACCCAATTCAAATAATCGTTTTTACTAGCACAAGATCTGCAACACAAGATAGAGAAGGAGTCATTTTTGTACAGCTACAACCTTTTAGACACGAAAAGTTGGCGATCAATCCACTAACGACCCTTTTTGTTTTGCTCTACATTTTGTTCTTCTTTTGCTTTCCCACATCCTACCACGCCTGCCTGGAGCTTGATTGAATCCCTCTGTTGTCCTTCTTCCTCAATGTTGCATGCTTAATGGAGCCCAATATAGTGTATAGACACTAGATTAAACCAACCTAGTATGGAATAGGTTAAATAGCCTGATTTAAAGTGTTCCATCAGTTTTGAAGCTTTTAACGTATCGATCATGTACATAACATTTGGTATCAGAGTCAACCACCAAGTTACGGGTTCGAGTCACGGAGAAGGCTACCTCAAGTAGAGTGACAATCATCAGGAAAGGCTACCTGCTGCCAGGTCGAGACCCCAGGGCAGAGTGCAGCCACTTGTAAGAGCTAATTACCACCAGAGTAAGAACTACCTAGAGTGAGAGCTACCGAAGATGTCGACTGTGGAAGCATGGTGGTATGTTACTCGCCTAATGCAGTCCAATCTAGTGTATGAGTGCTAAATTAGACCAACCTAGTATGGAATAGATTAAATGTATAGGGAGATGTGTAGAATTTTATAGATGAATAATGAAATTCTCTAATTCCTTGGGGTGGAGGTAGAAAATTTCATAATGGAGACTGAACCACAGTTATATGGAATAGATTAAATGTATAGGGAGATGTATAGAGTTTTTCTCGGTGAACCGAGCAATTCTTCGATTTCCTAGGATGGAGGTAGGTATTCCATATTGGAGACTCGACCCTAGTTACAAATCCACTTGTTGTGAAAAAATATGTTTGGATTTTCTCTCTTATTTGTGATTTCAACCCTGATAGAACCAACTTATAGGACCTTTATCCGATGACATATATGGCGTAATTTTGCTACTGCAGCTCGCTTCCCGTAACATCATAATAGGAAAAATAGATGGAGTTGAATAGATCGTTCGCCTCGTCAACCTCATCTTTTGTGACCTGTCCCTTAAGGGTGACTAACTATTCTGGTTATCTGCCATTAGGCCTATGGTCCTATACGTCCTTAACTAAAATCCAATTCACAAAGAACCAGCACATCCAGTCCGAAATATTGGCATTGGGAATCTTACCTTACAATTTTGACCGATCGGCTGACCAACATCACTTGTGCATTTCAGATTCTAATGCTTAGCAGGAATCTAATCACATTTCCCCTCGCCGAAAACTTTTTGGGCGAAGTGATTCCGGACGACATAGATTCTTGCAGATTCTAAAATCATAAGGAAAGCACATCCTGAATTTTCAGTTAGAGAATGTGTGTAATTTTTCTTTATTATAATAATCATAAAAAAAAGTTTCACATATCTCCCCTATACTCTGCCTTAAAGGCATCCAATTTTCGAGTTCACAGTTAATTACAATCAAACTCGCCACCGACCAGGAGAGGGTCCATATCATCACCGCTGAGCTTGGGATTACGAGGATTGTGCAGGTCCTCTTCGATTCCCCCATGAGGGTTCAGATTGGGGTTGCCAACTTAGTCACCAGAATGGTTGAGCACGACGCTGTTGCACAGGAGGAGTTCACCAGGACCGTCCATCGCCAAATTCATATTCAGAGACATCTCACCGGAAGCCTTTTGCTTATTCAAGAATTGTCCATGCGACCGCCACTGCTACTTATGATGGTCCATGAGGGTTTGGATCAAGGACCGAGCTGTTTCTCCTCTGTTTTATGTTTTAGGATTTCATTAAGGAATCGAAAAGAAAAACAAAAATTGAACTTTCATGTCTTCCTCTGAACTCATGACTTCCAGAAATGATGGATAGATTAGAAAATCTGATCTGCGGCTCTAATTTTTCAATTATAGCTACGAATTCTAGTGCCCTTGATTACTGGCGTAAGCACTTTCGGAGTTCAACTCGGACATCCTTGAGGTCATTGGTATGCAATCATGATGACTCTTTCGGATTATCCCAGGGAGTTTAAGATGACAAGGGGATCAAATTGAAGTGCGGCTCCATTCCAGTAAATATACCAGGTGTGATCGTCGAGCTAGATATACCAGAGGAGGAAGAAGGCAATGATAGTGATTGTAAAAGTGGTGGTGTTAATAGTTGTACAAGTGATAACGCTGAGAACAACATGAACAGGGTAAGTAATTATAGCAACGTTGAATCAGAGGCATAGATGGAGGAAATTGAAGAGGAGACAGATTGTTGGTAAAGGTCATCTTGCAAAGTTTAGATAAGGGTAAAATGGTGACTTAACAAGGGTACAAGGGTAGTTTTGGTATTAAAAAATTATAGAGGAGGCCACGTCATCGATTAACAGACCTATCATAACGGACAAGATCTATATGATATATAGTTAATAAAATAGGGGAAGTCCGTGTAATTCACTTCGAACTCGGGGTTGGGTGTTTTTAGGCAAAGTACAAGGAGGAGCATGAAATTTTTTTTATTATCATTATTAAGCAAATTATTATTGTTCCCAAGGTTTGTAATCTTTCCAAATGTCATGACTCATAAGACATCAATTCTACCACATGGACAAATGAAGTGTCCATTCTAATTGTCGGATAGAGAGGACATGGTCTAGATTATTCATGTACCATATTTAAAAATCTAATTAAATCAACAACCTTCTTGTGCCGGCATGCATCCCTTTTAGGTCCATACATGTGTATTTGTAGTACTCTAGACATTACCATACACTTGCAACTCTAAACAAGAATAAACGGTCTATATAGGAAAAACCATGAAAATGGATGATCCCAATTTGTCTTGTGACTTGCAGAAATATCAAACGATAAATCTAACCATTGGATACATAAGAGATGATCTGGATAGACCACATTTCAAAATTTGGACTCAAAGTCAATCAACTACTCTCATGTAATACCATACACTCTCTCTCATGTATGTCAATGCACCCCTTCCGTGGTCCCTTACACCCATTTATTTTGCCACGTGGCCAATTCTATTGGAATTGAAACTCAACATGTGACTAAGGGACATTGGGGTCTAACTATCATCAAAATTTGAGCCCAATTCGATTCTCCACCTAGTTGTCACAATTATTAATGTCACAAGGATTTGATACTTTTCCAAACCATATAAGACACCAATGCCATGTGTATGAACAAAATATCCATTCCACTAGTTGGATATAGAGGAGATGGTCTAAACTATCCAACATGCACGTGTCAAATTTCAAAGTATAATTTAATCAAATTCTCCATGCATTAACATACTTCTCATGTATATCTACGAATATATACCTATACTCCAGCTATTACGGTGCATTCTATTGACTCCACTCAGGAACAGACTGTTCAAACAGGAGGAAAAGGCAAAAAAAAAAACATGAAATTGAATAATTTAGATTTATCTTATCACTTCTGAAAACATTACAAATGACAAATGCAAATGATTGTGACATTAATAGCAACCGGTTACAATCAATATTATTTCAGGAATAATTCTCCAAAACTGATAATGAAATGTTTGGATTATATGGCTGCATCACATAAGGTGGTTCAGAGTTCAGCCAGTTAATCACGAGTTCTGTAGTCATACATAAAAAAAAAGTGGCTTTTTGAATATGGATTACAATATCCAACATTACTCGATTTCAAGAGATGAGCTGCACTTAATTTACTTGAAATTTTCCTTTCCTATTGTTTTTACCTAGAAACAAACAAAGCAGAATGGCCGACACTGGATACCTAGCTGATATGGGAAGGGATGACTGAATCAAAATCAAATCCGATACCTAATCAATACTGGCCAACCTTTGAACGATACTTGTCGATACTGACCCATACCAAAAAAGTATGTCACATCAACATATATAATAAACATGACCAACACTAACCTATACCGATTGCGTTCCAATACCGTGAACTAAAACCATGTGCAGAAGTGCTTTTTGACATTATGTTTTTACAACCAAAGGCGATTGAACTTTTTGGGATATCAAACAATCTTTAGCACCTGACCACACTGAAAATAATTGTTAAACCTTCTTGTTCTTGCGTAATCGAATGAATCTGAATGGAGATGTCACACCATATATCTAGTTTCTGAGCTTCGTTTGTTTTACTCCAAGACCATCTCTGGCTTCAAGCTTCAAGCTTCAAGCTTCAAGCTTCAACTTACGGTAGCATATATAGCAATTAACTCTAGAAGGGAACAATCAAAAATTCTGGCATAAAAAACGGAAGCAATGGGAAATGTGCCCTCAACGAGAGTGGTGAAATCCTCAAGAACAATTAACAGTAAGAAAGATCCACTTCTAGCTTAAAGTTTCAAATTAATCCTGAAGAAATGGAATAGAATCTCCACGGTCTAACAGCCCAAAGTATAGAAAATACAGGCCAACCCAAGGAGAACAGAGGTAGCAAAGATGAAAAAGATTCAAATCAGCCAACAAGAAGATCCTCTTTCATCAACACACATCGTGTATGCATCTTAAAAAACCTAGTGTAAGCATCTCCAGGTGATGAAAAAAACATGTTAATTCATTAGGAGCTAAGACTTCTTTTATATTACATCATTTGTGGAAGAAACACAGGCATTTTCATACAGATTCAGAAGAGAGAACAACCAGGATCCTATCCAGTGGCTAGGCCACCCCGTGAGAAATCCAACGGGGGACACACTCAGCTCCCGACACTTTTGTTTCACCAGTACTTTCAAGTGACTAGAGAAAAGCCGCGTCCCAGATGTGGAAGAAACACAGGCATTTTAGTGAAGGTTGTGATAAGAGAGGGCATGCGATTCATTGCCCAGATACATGGAATGAGACCAACCTGGCAAAAAATACACCAAATATCTAACTCAAGGTCAATGCCGATCCTCTGACCAGGAGGAAATTACATGTCACCCTCAATTTTGATGCAGAAGCTCCCCGACGATTTCACAATACACCTCCAAGCTAGGGCGTTGAATCAATTGCCTGTCTTCAAACTAGGGCTTTGTAAAATTCATGAAAACAACACAAACACATCCAACATTATGCATCAGGGATGATGAAGATCAGATTGCTAGTTTGATCAAGTACAGGGTAGTCACAACTACGTAGACAATATACAAGTAGACAGGAGAGTAGTGTTCTGATGGTAATGCCATCGAGTACCACTGTAGTGTGAAATATTGTACTATCAGCCAGTTTGCCATCACAAACAGATCTGTCAAAAGTGTAAACTCCAACATTCAAACTCACACACTTCATCCTGCATTTCGCACATTGAATTTTTAGACAATTTCAAAACCATCAGATAAAATTGGAATGCCACTAAGCTAATAAAGACATGTTGCACTGAGAGAAATTCAGAGTTCTCAAAAGGAGAGAGCAACTGCTACGCTTAACTATTGCCATGGTTTGAAATCTCACCAAGATTTCGAAATTCTTGGTAATCTCAACCTGGTCAAGATGAGAACACACCCAAGACACTAAGTGTACCATAGCGTCAAGGTGCCAAGGCGAACCAAGGCCTTGGAGGCCTGATGTGGGGCGCCTAGGCGAACCAAGGCGCCCAATTTTCCAAAGCGTCACAAAGCTGCCTGGGAGCCTAGGCGACAACTTGACAACTATAAAGTGTACAGTGTCTCAACCTAATGACCTATATAGAATAGTTCAAGAAACAGTATACAACAATCAGCACTTATTTATGACTAATATCCTTTAAGTAAATATTCACTTATTTAATATATTATTTATAAATAAGCATACACCTCCCATTTGAGTCCAATAAAAATAGTCTAAGATTAAATTTCAAAAAGATAAAAAGACAACCCTTTAGTTCAAGAACAAAAATCACATTTCCAATAGTAGGGGCGATTTTCAACTTTCAAATGCGAAGGATTTTCTACAATCTAAAATTTTCATAAATCTTATTATAGTAAAATATCACTAAAAACCAAAAGAGTACCCAAAACAATCATTTGTTCTAATGCCCAAATAATTATTTCCATCAGGCAACTTTAAATAGCATTCACGTACTCCGAGCAAGGTTTGATCAGTGCGTAACTCCTTCAAAAAAGCTCAGACTCAAGCAATCTCGGATTTGTTGAAGCTATGCTTAGCTTTTCAACAAATTTGACATTGCTTGAATCCGAATTATATTGAAAGAGCATACTCCGGTCAAACGTTGCTTGGAGTACACGAATATTATTAAGTCACTAAATTAAAATAATTTTTTGAGCATCAAACAAATGATTATTTTGGCACTCTTTTGAGTCTTTTTTTTTAGAAGTTTTTAGTGACATTTTACTATAATAAGATTTAGGAAAAATTTCACTGATGCAGCACAGGATCCACAAGGGTTGGATAGAAATCTTCTTAGGATTTAATTGGAAAATTTATGTACTTTTAAATCTATTGATTTAATCTTTTATTTCTTTTAATGTAAAAATTACAAAAAAATAAAAATAAAAGGATGGACCTTTTTAAGAGGCATGGACCCTTTAGCTTAGGAGTTTTTCAAGTTATTAGGACTCTTTCTTTATTTATCCTTGTTTTATTTATTTAGTATCTTTTTTTTTATTTAGTACGTGATTAGGATGTAAAGCCTATTTATAGGCAATATCTATGGAATGAAAGGGATGATGAATTGAATGAAAAATAGAAAGAACAGAGGTTCTCCTTCTCTCGGTCTCTCACTCCTCTCTCCCTCTTGGTAAGGTTTCTTGCCTTCTTTTCCTCTCCTCCTTCATTCTTAAATATTCTTCTTCTTCCTTCTTCTTCCATTCCTATTTCTTCTTCCTTTCTTCTTCAAGCTTCCCTGTTCTGGCCGTCAATTCCAGCCCCAATGAAAATCCCTCGATCTCCCTCGTGTACCCCTCGTATCTCTTGAAATTGTGGGCACAAGTTCCCTTTCCATAAGGCAACCTAAACTCCTGGAACCCATGACTCGAAATCCCTCCCACATGAAGAACCGAAATCTGCAACCCAAGCTTTTCTCTCTCCTCAACCAGACCAAACTTCAGGTATTTTGTTCATTGTTGTCAAGGCGACAAGGCGATCCAAGGCATTCGAGGTCATCCTAGGCAACTAGGTGTCCAAGGCGTTCCCAATGTATTTTTTTTTATTACTAAAATATTAATGCTTATATATATATATATATATATATATATATATAAAAGCCTACTTGACTTATGAAAGAGGGTTATTAAAAAAGGAAAAGCTGATCTACGACCACCCTACATTAGTAGAAGTAAGCTGCTGAGTTAGCCTAGCCTACCCTACAATGGTATAGTATAGTATAGTAGGCGAGCGAGTTAGCGAAGACGCTTAGGCTAATAGATAAGAGAGCGTCGGTGCGTAGCCTTCATTCTACTACGCTACGCAAAGGTTACGAAGTCACTTAACTCGACGTTAGGAGAGTCAAGGGGGAACGCCATAGCTACATAGAAGAACCGCTGTTCGCTGACTTTCTAAGGTCTAACCTTTCGCTCCCCTACTGAAAAGGGGCAAAGCCGCTTCGCACCACTGATAGACTACTGTTGCCACCGGGGAAACTTTGTAATAGCATTAGAAAACAACCCATTGAGAGAGAGTCAATTGAAAGACGAAGCATGTACAAGCAATAGCAATATAAAGACGATCAACATTTCTCTCGTTACCATGTCAGCCTGACTTCTTTCTACGGCTAGCTTCCCTGACCCACCACCCGACCTTGACCCGGCTTCTGGCCTCACCACTCTTTAATCAAGGAGAGGCGAGACTTCGCAAACTGGGACTACTTCTAGTTGGTACTACAACGCACAAGCGGTAAGAGAAACCTAAAGGTTTCCTTTATTGCGACGTACTCTATAGGCTTATCGTCCCCCTACACTTGACCTTTTCCTTGCTCTGGCACTGTAACTGGCACTGATTGACCAGCTTTGTTCTTTGCGGTAGGGATAGTCAGTAAGCGAGGCAGGTAAACAGTTCCGAGAGGGGCTACGCAAGTTTTTTAGTCCAGGAGTAAGCAAAAAACTCGTTTATAATAAGCTGATAACTCAAGCGTTACCAAAGGTCAACGGTTACAGGTACTCGAGGAAAGGAAAGATTTGGAAGAGAGAAGGTTGAAAAAAATGCAAGTAGATCTGATAATGTTTCGATTTACTGTACTTGACGGGCCGGTCGTATACAAACCTTTCTTTGCGGTTAGCTCGTGAGGTGGCGTAGGTCAACATTTCTCCATCTACGGCTTTTACTACATCATCCAGGTACTTTTGCTCGCTTATAATGCTGCGGACTGAACTTCTTCCATATCCTTGAACTGATCATGATCTTACTCTCACTTGCAGATGTGGCTATACGAGTACATGGATATCGGTCGTCCACTATATATATATATATATATATATATATATATATATATATAATATATATATATATATATATATATATATATATATATATATATATATATATATATATATATATGCAGTCTTCTACATAAATAATTAACATTTAAAACATAACTTAATTAATATGAGAAAACCAACAAGGCAACAAATAATGAATAAAGTATTGGACATACAAAAGCATATTTATAAAAAACAAAAAAGCACAAATCAATAAATTAAGAAGTTAGAATTTAGAACATCATAATATATAAGTAAGAAGCAAGACTGCAAGAGGAATACTATAATGTTACTTACCTTTATGATGCCAAAATAAATGTTTATGCCTTTATTCCTTAGTAGCTAAGTGTTAAAAAGTAATAATCTGCATTAAAAATATATGCAGCAAGATTGCAAGAAGGAAATTCTCATATATCTTAATGGGAAAAAGACAATTACCTCCCCTGTACTATAGCTTAATGACAGTTGACCCCCAAAGTTTCAAGAAAAGACAAACGGCTCCAATTTTTAACAGTGTTAAAGTGAATTTTTCTATAGACAATTCTACCCCTGAACAGAGTTCAAATTTTCAATCATATACCATTATAAAAAATGAAACTATCAGAAAGAGAATCTGGAAAACAGAGTCTGGGATAACGATTAGGTCCATATCCGAAGAGAGTCAGGGTTGATGTCTAAACCTTCAGAGTTTAGTTTTCAGTTGCAGAGACAATTCTTTCTGCAAAGCCGACCTGGAAACAAGCAGCATCGACAAATCCAAAAGGATGGAAGCCCAGGTGGTGACTCCAGAAGGCTGCCTCCTCCCAGTCAAGCCTGCGAAAGCCATCAAAATCATCCCTTCTGGAATAAGTTGGAATGAAGATACGAAAAAGGGTCCGACCTTGGGCAAGACCTCTTTCTAGCAAATAAATCGTCTCATTTGTGTAGACTACAACGAAGCAAACCAGGATGATTCGTTGGCGAACACATACAAGTCCTCCTCGAAGACGATGGAGCAGACAGAGGATTACTCTACTTCCTGATGATCCTGATCATGAGGAGAAACAACAATCGATCTGCTAGGAGATGGAGATCGGTTGATCGAAAATCAAATAGAAGAAGCAACATATCCGTAGAGATCGGTATGAGTAGGAGAAGCAGATTTATTGATGAAACCAGTAGATCGAGAAGAGAGATTGACGGTGATTGAAACCAGTCTATCAAAGAAAACGAAGAAATGTGTAGAAGTCACTTTCTCATTATGTTACAGAAATGAATATTCTACAAAAAAAAAATGAATATCAAAGGTTTACACCGGCTAACTGGGTGGGACATGGAGACAAGGATCTAAGAATAACAACAAGAAGAGGAGAAGGAGATGGCTCGTCAGATGATGACAAATTTATAAACTCAGTTTTCAACTTTTTCACTTCCAAAGGCTGAAGATTGT
Organism: Protea cynaroides; assembly: GCA_028583415.1. NCBI lineage: Eukaryota > Viridiplantae > Streptophyta > Magnoliopsida > Proteales > Proteaceae > Protea > Protea cynaroides. The sequence goes on from CM053272.1 coordinate 54,368,933, forward strand.
GCATAATTTTTAAAATTGGGATCTGGTTCTCAACTCAAACCCCAGGGTTGTGAATCAGTCAGTGTTAATGGCGTGATAATCTCTTTTTCCTCAAAATGGATCAAGCATCTTTCCACGGACTGGCTCTGGCTGAAGAATCACTGCACCACGGTAAAGAAAACCAAGCAAGCCCATGCATTCCTACTTTGAAACTGTCTCTTCGACGAAAATCTGGCTGTCAGTAAGCTCATCTCCTTCCCCGCTATATCCGAATCTGGAAACCTCAACTAGGCCTAGAGAATCTTCATCCAGATTATTTTGGATACCCCACTTTCGATCTCCTTTTAATTTTGTACACTCTCTTCCTATCTCTCGTTCCCCATTAACTAGGCGGCTGTTGGTTTTGCAAGTGTAAAAGATTGACGAAGGGCAGACTGAGTACGCTGAGTTCCTTCGTTCTTGGTTCAAGGTTAATTTGGTCATTAAGGAAAAATTGGACTCCCACTGTTAGTATCTAACGAAATATTCTTAACGGCATGGGTCTATTTGTATTTTAATAGTATTTCCAGGGGAGGCATTTGTCTTTTCTTGAAACTTTGGAGGTCAACTATCATTAAGCTATAGTAAAGGGGAGGTAACTGTCTTTTTCCCGATCTTAATTTATCCTAGACAATGCAATAAGAAATAATAACTAAATAAAAAACCAAATCCTTGATTTAACTAATAGAATTTGAATCAAATTCTAAATTCTATTAGTTAAATCAATCATCCCAATCATCAAGTAAACTAGGGTCCATTACATGTTCTTGATGCCCCCCTCCACTATGATCCTCAGGCCTCTGTCCAAAGTCAACATCAATGCCCTCATCATCAATAAAATGAAAATCTTCTTCTTGAATATCTTCATGATCTTACTCATCTTCAACTGAACCCTTCCTTACACGGCATGTGTAGTGGATATTGCTTCCAGATGCTTGGGCTCTTGTTACTCTATTGTGTCCCTCAAGAGATGATGATGCCCCAATTGCTCTATCTACATCACCCCATTTGAGACCATCATGGACCATCTCTTCCTCTTCTTGCTCTTGGCCAATCATTCACTCACAACTCCAATTTAACTCATCTAGCAACAGGGGTTTATAATTTCTATTTTGTTGACGTCTTTCATTAAATCTTACTTGAAGACGTCTATTATATTGGAAGTAGACAATATCATTTAGACATTGATGATCTAGTATGTTCCTTTTCTTTGTGTATATCTGAATTTATAAACAATATAGATTATGTCATTCTTTCTAAAAAACTAAAAATAATACATGTACATAACAAAGAAATATAATATTTACAAAATGGGAAAAAGACAGTTACCTCCCCTGTAACTTACCTTATTGACCGTTGACCCCCAAAGGTTTCAAAAAAGACAAATGGCCCCAATTTTTTAACGATGTTAAAGTTATATTTTTTATGGACAACTCTACCCCTGAACATTTTATCCCAACTAAAATTAAAAAATATAACAAAAAAGATAGGAACTGATGAACATGAACCACACGATACCAAACTATGAACATAAACCAGATCTGAAACAAATGGGCATTTTAAAATAAAAAAAAAAAAACTTACTTCCATTTTCGTGAGAGCATCGTATCTGCATCTCCTCTGCTACATCCAGAGGAGCTCCCACCCTTCTTTTCCACCACCGTTGGTTGGAGCTGCCGTTGCTCCTGATACCAATTGCTACTGATTATTGTCGTCAAAAAGTGCTAGATCCTGCCCTCCTAGGATCTCCAAGCTTAGATTTTTAACTGTTTTTAAGGTTTTCAGCAACAGTTTTAATGGTTCGTTGCCACAGGAAATCCATTTGGAATAGCGGTAAAATTCCTCCTGGTTTTGGTCTATTACCCAACCTGACTTACATGGATCTGAGCATGAACAATTTCAGCGGTAAAATCCCTAGAGATCTTGGGAATGCTACGAAATTGGAACTTCTTAACATTTCTGATTTGGATCAAAGTTGCCTGATAACATATGGAGCGCACCCAATTTACAGATCTTCTCTGGGAGCTTCTGCAAACTCGAAGGAAAAATTCCTGATTTCATCGGTTGCCATAGCTTGTATAAGCTCGAAATTGAAGGTAATTCACTGAATGGAAACATTCCATGGGATATTGGACATTGCAAGAAGCTTCTATGCTTGAATCTGCGACAGAATTCTCTCACAAGAATTATCCCCTGGGAAATTTCAATTCTCCCTTGTATCACCCACGTTGATTTCTCTCACAACTCCCTCACTGGTACAATCTAGCACTTTTTGACTACGATGGCTTGCGCGTAGGCTGCTGTGTTTTGTTTGGAAGAAGAGGTGGGTTGCAGAACCTCGTTAAGATACTTTTCTTCAACTGGAATGGCGTCATGGGTTGTAGCTTTGAGACAGGAGTTGCAGGCAGAGCTCTGAGGTTGGAATTGCAGGCGATGCCCTGAGGTGGGAGTTGCAGGCGGTGCCCTTGAGGTGGGAGTTGCAGAGCTCAGTTGGAAAAATGAAATCTGGTTTCGGACGCGCCGGTGAAGACGAGGTAGAAGAAGACGGCCACACCGGAGAGTTGCAGGGAGAGCTCTTCGGGGTTTTTTTTTTTCTTTCTTTTTGGAGAAGAGAAAGCCCACCGCCATTGTCTTTTTTGAAACCTTTGGGGGTCAACGGTCAATAAGGTAAGTTACAGGGGAGGTAACTGTCTTTTTTCCTTTTTTTTAAAGTCAATCACCTTTGTAAAAGGTTAATTTGGTCATTAAGAAAATATTGGACTCCCACCGTTAGCATCTAACGGAATATTCCTAACGGCGTGGGTCTATTTGTATTTTAATAGTGTTTTTAGGGGAGATAACTGTCTTTTTTGAAACATTTTGGGGTCAACGGTCAATAAGGTAAGTTACAGGGGTGGTAACTGTCTTTTACCCTTACAAAATAAAAAATGTACTTAAGACTTACAAACTCAAATGTGCTTCAGTTGCACTCGCAGCCAAAATAAGAGCAACATAAGCCTAGAATACGAGATGCACTATTCAAAAGTTCTAAGGTGTGGCATCCATGAATACCCCACCATTTGACTATAAAGTATAAAATACAATAAATTATAAAGCTAAAACTTAAACAATAAACACTGAAATGAATTTTTTAAATTAAAATAATACTTACGAGGACTAGAGGTAGCTCGTTGTCTAATTGTCATTGGAGTTCCAAATATGCCTTCGAGACGTTTCTAAGAAGATACTTGATCAATAATCTTGTCTTGCAAGTCTAGATCAAGCACCATTCTTACAATTACCTCATTGAATGCAAGCTGGATTTTCCCTTGGATTTTCTGTTTCTTAATCTGATCAGGCTCATCATCAATATACTTGAATAATTTTCTAGGATTAAGATATAAGACAGCAAGATATAATGGCCGCCCCATCTGACATTCCCAACGCCGATCAATAATATTGATAACTTTTTTTCCACAATCTTCCTCGGCCACCAAAATATTCTTGTATTCTTTTTTTTGCCTCTTCTATTACCAAGTATATTCCAGGCATAGCAGGCTTCTCATCCCCATCTACAACCCTCAATACAGTAACAATAGGCTTTGATTCTTTCAAGCAATCTTGTACACGATTCCAAAATTGGACAGAAAGAAATGTATCAACTACTTGTTTTTCTACCTATGTCTTTGCTAAATTGCTTCTAGTGCAATCATCAGAAACAAAGAGTTGCTTCAAAGCATCTTTGTATTTATCCAAACTTTGAAATGTCAAAAATGATGTTGCAAACATGATAATTCCAGCTCTAACAAGATCTTACCCACCAGTTTTGGCCCTCATTGCCTCAAGAAGATGAACGTGTCTATAGATAAAAGTAGTGACCCTTCTACCTTTAACCATTGTATTTTTAAATTCATTCAAATTCTCAATCTCTTCCAACATGAGGTCAATACAGTGAGTTGTACATGGCGTCCAGTACAATGTAGCCGCTTCTACATGAGTAGCGAACCAGCTAATTTATAATTAGCTGTGTTGTCTGTAAATCACCTAAACGATATTTTCTTCTCCAATCTCTTCAATTTTATCGTCTAGCAATTTAAACATGTTAGCATCCTGAACATGTTGGGATGCATCAACAGAACCAAGAAAAAATCTCCCCTCTGGACAATTCACAAGAAAATTAATCAAATGCCTCCCTTTTTTATCTGTCCATCCATCAGACATGAGGGTACAATCGTAGTGTTTCCAATACATTTCATATTGTTTTCTCATTTCTGTAACTTTCTCCTTTTCTGACTTCAACATAGGCACTCTCACATCATGATAGCTTGGAGGCCTGTATCTTGGCCCAACTTGCATAATGGATTCCACCATTACCTCAAAGCTCTTGACCTTAATTGCATTAAAAAGAACCCCACACTCATACAACCAAGCAGCAATGTGACTATCAGTTTTCTTCTTCTGCTCAACTAATAACCAACCATGCAATGTAGTTTGTATAGGCTCTTTCATTTTCCGCCGCCTATCCTCAACAACTTCTTTTGCATTTTTCCTCACATGAGCATCCATAGGACTTCTTACTTGTTGTTGGAAGAAAACTTGTTTCTTTTATAAGCTATGCCAGAGCTTGAAATTGGGACATTTCTGGATGCTTGAGATGGGGGCATTTGCCCTTCTATTTTCTTTATACCTATGTCTAAGTCATCATTCTGAATGGGATCATCTATATCATCTATCTTCCTCTTCTGATTCTTTGCTATATATTCATGCATCTCTCTACTTATCTCAATTCTCAGTAATTAGCTTGCTACACTGAACTACATCCCCAAAACCACCAGCCAAGTATTGCTTCAACCTTTTTATCCCTTGGTTCTGGTTCTTACCACAAAGAGTACATTTAACCACATTCTTGTTTACCAGATCTAGCCAATAGACATACTTTCAGCCAAGATCTTTTGATTTAGCCTTCCTGGCTGGATCATTGCTAGGATCAGCTAGATTTGCAAAACTTTCCAGTATAGAATTGCTACCAGTACCAATAGCACCATTCATATTCATATGATGTTAACTACACATTGCACAGTGTACAAATACAAATATACTTAATGCAAAGAATAACAACATACTACCAGCAAACCATTAACTCAGGGTCTCAGATTTAAAATTAAAAAAAAAACTTAATACAAACCATAACAACATACTACCAGCACTAGCACTAGCACTAGCACTAGAGAGAATCCAAGAGAGAAAGAAGCACCAGCAGGCAACAACAAGGCAATCCTGAATCAAAAACACCTGCTACTTCCCAAAAAAGAATCTGAATCAGATTTAATAGTATTATCTATTAAATTATTAATGGAAGAGAAAAAAACATACGCAGATAGACTGTTGCAGCCTACTAGTATTAATGAATCAGTTGCAGCTTGCAAACTAGAAGTTATAGCCTACAGGTTGAAAAAACAAAAACATACGTAGTTACTCAGTTAGACAGAAGATGAAGATGATGATGAAGAAGAGCAACATTTATCGGGGGAAAAAAAAAAACAAATTGTAAAAGAGAAGTTGGCATGCAAGTTGAATAAAAAAAAAATAGGCAATTGGCCAGTAAGAAGAAGAAGAAGAAGAAGAAGAAGACTAAGAAGAAGAAGAAGAAAAAGAAGAAGGAGGAGGAAGAGGAGAGATGGCTATGCTACTACATTAATAAAAATAAAAAAATAAAAAGCTGCAGATTGAAAAAAAAATATCATACGGAGTTACAGAGAAGAAGAAAAAGAAGTCGACAAAAGAAGAAGAAGAAGAAGATGAGAAGTTGTCGATTTGGAAAAAAAAAAAAAAGTTACAGGAAAAACAAAGAAGAAGTTGCAGGCTCAGCAACTTGATTTTCTTCTTCTTCCTCAAATCCAGCAATTTTCGTCTTCCTCTTCATCCCAGGCGATACAGCAGCTGTTGGCAATAGTTAGGTACGACTTTTTCTTTTTCTTTTTTTTTTTAACTTTCAGTAATGCAATGCAACAGTGCATCATCGCAACTTCTTCTTCTTCCTGCCGATGCTCTATTTTTTTTTTTTTTCCTTCTTGAAAACTCTTTCTTCCTCCTTCCTCCTTCTTCTTCTTCTTCTTCCTCCTGCGATTCTGAAGTTTCGATGCTATGTTTTTTTTTTTTCAATTCAAAACTAGTTCTTCTGATAATGTCGTTGTCTACAACTTTTTTTTTTAAGTTCTTCTTCCTCGTTTCAAACTCTCAGGCGATACCAGCAACTGCCAAGTGCCAGTGATACCTAAGGTATGTCGATGCTATGTTATTTTTGGGTCTTCTTCTTCCTCGTTGTTCTGATAATGTCAATGCAAATTTTTTATAGGTCTTCTCCTCCTCTGTTTCGCCTGCAATTTTTTTTTTCTTTTGTCAAATCGACAACTTCTTCTTCTTCTTCTTCTTCTTCTTCTTCTTCTACTTCTTCTATTGACTTTTCTTCTTCTTCTTCTTCTTCTTCTTCTTCTTCTTCTTCTTCTGTCGACTTCTTTTACTTCTTCTCTGCAACTCTGTATGATTTTTTTTTTTTCATAACCTGCAACTTTTTATTTTTTTTATTTTTATTAATATAGTAACATAGCCATCTCTCCTCCTCCTCCTTCTTCTTCTTCTACTTCTACTTCTTATTATTATGCAACTAACCAACTGCCTTTTTTTTTTTTTTGTTCAACCTGCAGGCTGCAACTTGCCAACTTCTCTTTTACGATTCGTTTTTTTTTCCCCGATAAATATTGCTCTTTTTCTTCTTCTCTCTAACAGTCTAACTGAGTAACTGCATATGTTTTTTTTTTTTTTCAACCTGCAGGCTGCGACTGATTCATTAATACTAACAGGCTGCAACAGTCTAACTACGTATGTTTTTTTCTCTTCCACTAATAATTTAATAGATAATACTAATTGAATCTGATTCAGATTCTTTTTTGGGAAGTAGTAAGTGTTTTTTTATTCAAGATTGCCTGGCTGCTGCTTGCTGGTGCTTTTCTCTCTCTTGGATTCTCTCTAGTGCTAGTGCTAGTAGTATGTTGTTATGGTTTGCATTAAGTTTTTTTAATTTTAAATCTGAGACCTTGAGTTTATAATTTGCTGGTAGTATGTTGTTATGGTTTGCATTATGTATTTTTATATTTGTGCACTGTGCAATGTGCAGTCAACAGCATATGAATATGGATGGTGCTATTGGTACTGGTAGCAACTCTACACCGACAGGTGTTGCAAATCCAGCTAATCCTAGCAAAGATCCAGCCAAGAAGGCTAAATCAAAAGATCATGGCTGAAAGTATGGCTATTGGCCAGATCTGGCAAACAAGAATGTCGTTAAATGTACTCTCTGTGGTAAGAACCTAAACCAAGGGATAAAAAGGTTGAAGCAACACTTAGCTGGTGATTTTGGGGATGTAGTCAAGTGCAGCAAGGTAACTGCTGAGATAAGTAGAGAGATGCATTAATATATAGCAAAGAATCAGAAGAAGAAGATAGATGATATAGATGATCCCATTCAAAATGATGACTTGGATATAAGTATAGAGGAAACAGAAGGGCAAATGCTCCCCTTATCTCGAGCATCCAGAACTATCCCAACTCCAAGCTCTGACACAGCTTCTAAAAGAAAACAAATTTTCTTCCAACAACAAGTAAGAGGTCCTATGGATGCTCAAGTGAGGAAAAGTGCTAAAGAAGTTGTTAAGGATAGGCGGCGGAAAATAAAAGAGCCTATACAAACTACATTGCATGGTCAATTATCAGTTGAGTAGAAGAAGAAAACAGATAGTCATATTGTTGCTTGGTTGTATGAGTGTAGGGTTCCTTTAAATGCAATTAAGGCTAAGAACTTTGAGGTAATGGCTAAATTCATTATACAGGATGGGCCAGGATACAGGCCTCCAAGCTATCATGATGTGAGAGTACCTATGTTGAAGTCAATAAAGGAGAAAGTTACAGAAATGAGAAAACAATATGAAATGTATTGAAAACAATACAATTGTACCCTCATGTCTGATGGATGGACAGATAAAAGAGGGAGGCATCTGATTATTTTTCTTGTGAACTGTCTAGAGGGGACATTTTTTCTTGGATCTGTAATGCATCCCAGCATATTCAAGATGTTAACATGTTGTTTAAATTGCTAGACAACAAAATTGAAGAGATTGGAAAAGAAAATATCATTTAGGTGATTACAGACAATGCAGCTAATTATAAATTAGTTGGTTCACTACTCATGCAGGAAAAGGCTACATTGTACTAGACACCATGTGTAGCTCACTGTATTGACCTGATGTTGGAAGAGACTGGGAATTTGAATGAATTTAAGAATATAATAGTTAAAAGTAGAAGGTTCACTACCTTTATCTATAGACACGTCCGTCTTCTTGAGGCAATGAAGACTAAAACTAGCGGATAAGATCTTGTTAGAGCTTGAATTATTAGGTTTGCAACATCATTTCTGACACTTCAGAGTTTGTATAAATACAAAGATGCTTTGAAGCAACTCTTTGTTTCTGATGATTATGCAAGAAGCAATTTAGCAAAGACAGAGGCAGAAAAACAAGTAGTAGATACATTGCTTTCTGTCCAGTTTTGGAATCGTGTACAAGATTGTTTGAAAGCATCAAAGCCTATTGTTGTTGTATTGAGGGTTGTAAATGAGGATGAGAAACCTGCTATGCCTGAAATATACTTGACAATTGAATAGGCAAAAAAAAAATACAAGAACATTTTGATGGCCAAGGAAGATTGTGGAAAAAAAGTTATCAATATTATTGATCAGCGTTGGGAGTGTCAGATGGGGCGGCCATTGTATCTTGCTGCCTTATATCTTAATACTGGAAAATTATTCAAGTATATTGATGATGAGCCTGATCAGATCAAGAAACTAAAAATCCAATGGAAAATCCAGCTTGCATTCAATGAGGTAGTTGTAAGAATGGTGTCTGATTTAGATTTGCAAGACAAGATTATTGATCAAGTATCTTCTTATAAATGTCTCGAAAGCATATTTGGAACTCCAATGGCAATTAAACAATGGGCTACCTCTAGTCGTCGTAAGTATTATTTTAATTTAAAAAAATCATTTTAGTTTTTATTGTTTAAGTTTTAGCTTTATAATTTATTGTATTTTATACTTTATAGTCAAATGGTGGGGTATTCATGGATGCCACACCCTAGAACTTTTGAATATTGCATCTCGTATTTTAGGCTTATATTGCTCTTCTTCTGGCTGCGAGCGCAACTGGAGCACATTTGAATTTGTAAGTATTAAGTACATTTTTTATTTTGTAAATATTATATTTCTTTGTTATGGACATGTACTATTTTCAGTCTTCTAGAAAGAATGACATAATCTATATTGTTTATAAATTCAGATACACACAAAGAAAAAGAACAGGCTAGAACATCAACATCTAAATGATCTTGTCTACATCCAATACAATAGACATCTTTAAGTAAAATTTAATGAAAGATGTCAACAAAATAGAAATTATAATCCCCTGTTGCAAGATGAGTTAGATTGGAGTTGTGAGTTGATGATTAGCCAAGAGCAAGAAGAGGAAGAGATGGTCCATGATTGTCTCACATGGGGTGAAGTAGATAGAGCAATTGGGGCATCATCTCTTAAAGGACGCAATAGAGTAACAAGAGCCCAAGCATCTAGAAGCAATATCCACTACACAGGCCGTGTGAGGAGGGGTTCAATTGAAGATTAGTCAGATCATGAAGATATTCAAGAAGGGGATTTTCATTTTAATGATGATGAGGACATTGATGTTGACTTTGGATAGAGGCCTGAGGATCATAGTGGAGGGGGGCAACAAGTACATGCAATGGACCCTAGTTTACTTGATGATTTGGATGATCGATTTAACTAATAGAATTTGAATTTAGATGTAGATTTGTATTTAGTTAATATTTCTTATTGAATTATCTAGGATAAATTAAGATATATGAGAATTTCCTTCTTGCAATCTTGCAGCATATATTTTTAATGCAGGATTTATTACTTTTTAACACTTACCAACTGAGGAATAGAGGCACAAACATTTATTCTGACATCATAGAGGTAAGTAACATTATAGTGTTCATCTAGCAGTCTTGCTTCTTGCTTATATGCTATGATGTTCTAAATTCTAACTTCTTAGTTTATTGATTTGTGCTTTTTTGTTTTTTATAAATATGTTTCTTTATGTCCAATACTTTATTCATTATTTGTTGTCTTGTTGGTTTTCTCATATTAATTAAGTTATGTCTTAAATGTTGATTATTTATGTAGAATATTGCACATATATATATATATATATATATATATATATATATATATATATATATATATATATATATATATATATATATATATATATAAACATTAATATAGCATTAATATTTTAGAAATAAAAAAAATACACTAGGAACACCTTGGTCGCCTAGGCTCGAACGCCTTAGAACACCTTGTCGCCTTGACAATTATGATGAAAACCCTGAACCATGAGAAGATGGAGAAAATCTATGGCACGTCTTAAATTAAGAGAATGGTCCCACATCTGGTATCTAAAAAAAATTTTACCCATTGAAGGTTTTAGATGAGAGCAACAAGAATTGGGTGATGGGAATGCCTCTTCTGATAATAAAAACACAACAAGACCTCTCTAGATCCAAACATCTTCAATTAAAAATACCATAGTATTTCATAAAGGTGTAAGGTTAATTAATATTCATTGTTGATTGTTGTTTCACACCGCATTGACGAACCATCATCTTCAATCAAATCAATGAATATACTTCACCACGGAATAATTAATAATAATTACTAGGATATACATGCATGTATGCAATTATATATGAACAAAAATATACTTCTGCAACTTTTTTTTGTTTCTCATACTTTTGCATATTGACCAGTTTAGAAACAAAATGAGTCAGGCCCTTCAACAACATTTAAATAAATAAAAAAGTGAGCTCCATCATGTTTTAAAACAATTTACACAATCAAAGAATTAGGCATTACGCTCAGAGCAATTAAGCCTCAAATAAAAAGGAATAAAACTCCCACAAGTAGTCAGTTATACCTTCTTTCAAATCTAAACAAGTCATATATCAGGAACCTTGTCCAGCATTCAGAATACTCTTTTTAAAGCTTTGGCAGATCACTTTTGCTTTTGTGCAGCCTGTTGACAAACAAAGAAACCAATCAAAATCAGAAATAAGATAATAAATATTATGTATTGTAGGAAGATATCTCCTCTCGACCTATGATTATGAGGTGCAAATGAGTAGATGTTTGAGGGGTAGGCATAGGGCAAGACCCAAGATCCCATGACACAAATCCAAGTAGGATCTAGATTACCTGACTTGAGTCCAAGCAAATATTATTATTTTAAAACTGACTTTATTTTGGAGGGTTTTAAGGCTTATGGTAGGACCCAACAATCCATGATACAGATCTAAAAAGGATCTTTCTTTATCTGAATCAAGTCCAAAACAGAATTCAAAATGGATTTTATTTCAGGACTCAATCCCATTAAAACAGATACTGATCTCACTTGCTCTATTCTTTTTTCTTTAACCATATACAAAACATAACTAAATAAGTAAATCAAAACAAAGTTCAAACCTTTTGAAGCTTCTCTAATATGGAATTCTCATATGCCTGATACCCAGCACCAACAAGATTGTTCAACTTTGGACCATCTGGCTCTACATGATTCTTAGCAGGAGAGGTAGTGGAAAATTCAGTAGTTGCAGTTGGATGAAGAGGAAGAACCAAAAGAGGATTTGAAAGATCTCCAAATGCATTACCCAGAGCAGCAAGCTGGCCGACACAAAAAAGAACTCTACATGAGTACAGAAAATAAAACCTAATTGTAAAATTTGAGCTACATATACTATTGAATCCCACAGTCAACTCACCGCAGCATCTTTAGATGCCATAACAACCAATGCAGACCTTTTCTTCAATCTTTTCGATCGAATTACAACATCTTCAACGTCTCCAAATTTTCCAAACAATTCCTTCAACCTTTCAGCACTATAATCCTCACTTTTACACTCCCAAGAAACCTTCAACACCTTCTCTTTGTTCAAATTTTCAGTGCCAGCAACATTCTCTGCCCCCATGCCCGCTGTTTCTGGAGCTGTCTTCTTAGCATGCATAGCACGAACTCGGGCAATTTCTTCTTTCAGTTTCTTCACAATTCTCTCTTCTTCTTCCCGGGCTTTCACAGCAGGGTCTGAAGCAAAAGCAGCTCTCTCTCGCTCCTCAAGATCAGACATTAACTTGCGCCGCTTTCCATCATATTGTGACTGGCGGAGACGTTGGTCACGTTTGATCCGCAGAAGTTCATCAAACAACTTTCGAGCTTTTTCATCTTTAAGGATCTCATAGGACGACTTGAGCTTTTGAAACTCGGAGTGAGCATTGGGATCATTTGGACGTTTGTCTGGGTGCAGTTCAAGGGCTTTAATTTTGTAAGCTTTTGAGATTTCTTTTTCAGTGAGATTCGCACCCTCTTCCCCTGACGGTAACCCCAGAATCTCATAATGATCAATTTCAACCTCCATATCTGTCCATCAATTTAACAACAGTTATACATCTTCTTTCAAGGACTATGTCATACAACTGACAGCAATCAGAATACAGTTTATAGGGTTTATTCTCTTTGTTGATTTCCATTGATATGTCAAATAAACGACTTCAAAAATATATTGTTGGTCTTCAACTATAAAATCACATAAAAGGGTTGATCACAGGTCCAGGCCTCCCGTAATTAATAAAAGGAAAATAGAAGAAACTTAGTCGAGAAAAACGAATATGGGTTGCAGTATGCAATGACGCGATTTTATATACTGGTTTTGGTCATCATCTCAAGCGTTAAATAGACTAAAATTTAAACAGAAAAACAGAAAAACGCATGGCTGCCGTGATTGCTGCCCAAATTGAAAACTAATTGAGTCATAGAAGAGAAAGAAAAATGGGGATCAATCCACCGAAAAAGAAAAATAGGGATATAACGAAGGAGTAGAGGACGCATACCTTTTACACGCCGGTCGTTCTCTACTGCCGCAGCTGCCCGGTACCGGTAGAATGGTAGAGTCGAGGAGATTTGAAGGCGCTAGAGACGAGAGGTGCAGTTACGCAACGCCGCAACGGGGAAGTGGGAGCTGTCGATTTTGAACGACCTAAGTCACCGAGGTCACCGAGCACACTGAAGCCTGCAGGTGTGAAGTCCTAACCACCACCAACCTCCACTCCAAAATTAAAAAAGAAAATTTCACCGACCTCCCTGGGGTTTATTCTTAATTCAACTACCTCCGTTTTGGACAAAAATGTGTAAGAACACTCCTAATTTGTAAAAGTATTAACCATACCTTACCCTTCGGTCAAGTGATAGTTGTATCATCACGTATATTTTTAATGACAATATTATCCATAAGAATTTGAAAAATGACATGTTTGTCTTTTCGAAACGTAAGTAAAACCGATGATGATTTCACCTAGTTTATTCCCTTCTTCTTTTTACTATTCGCAAATTCCCTTCTTCGTTCTACTGTTCAAAGCATTTGCCGCATACGAAGACTCACCATCATTGTGGGAGATTAATTCGGCGGAAGAGTTGTCCAGTCGTCGTTAGACTTTTTCCAAGAGTACTCGCCGCCAGGATTTTCTCTACGTCGGAGATCAACTTACTGTAAACCCTAAACGATTTTGCAGAGGAAGGTGCAGCCGCTGGAGAGGATCCAAATTCATCTCCATCGCAGATGGGGACTGGGGTTAGATTGTGACCTGGCCCACCTGGGTGTATCCGAATTCGTCAGAGTCCCTCATTACTAAAAAGAAAGATCCGGAAAAAAAAATCCAATTTCGCGTTTCGAACGTTGTCGAATGATGGCCTCATGAGGTAAACAAAATAGTGTATTACACACTTTGTTTTCTCCCCTTTCACATTCCTACGGTTCTATGCATTAACCTTTCGCCAAACCTTCCTACCACTTGGAACTTAGTAACGTTCGCCGTTGCAAGGAAACCTTTTGATGGTTTAAAAAAGAAAATTAAGAAATAATAGGAAAGCCTTTCTGATGCTGCAAATCAGACCTGGTGCAAACAATTTCCAGCCAAAATTCAGAGAGTCACAATTCAAGGCTCCTCTAAAACTCAGAAAAATGTTCTTGAAACCTTGAGAAATATGAAAGGGGGGTGAATCGAGAGAGAGAGGTGAGAACATACAAGGGCAAGAAAAACTTTTCCGGCCTTGCGATCGTAGATGACAAAAGGCAAAGCCCAACAGGCAATTTTGTTATATTCCAGCATAGATAAAAAGGAAAACAGAGTTAAATTGATAACAGAGCTTCGTTTTTGCTTCCTTCAATCAATCTCTAGGCTAGTATTTCAAAGCTAAATGATCTTTTAGAAAGCAAAAATATATTATAATGCCTCTGACTGCGGAGGGAGTAGGTTGGAAAGTTGAATAAAATGGACTGAAATGAAAATCGGGAAGAATTTTTTAGGAGGCAAACTTAGAGTTTTTCCACCAGAGAGGATTTCTGCCGGAGAAGAGAGTTGGAAGGCCTCTCGCCTCTGTGAAAACGTAAGTATAAATGAGTCCTTAACCTAAACACTTTTTGTATAATTTATATTTATGTTTTAGAGTTATTTATAAAATCATTTATTATAATAAATTCTGAATCATTATTAATAATCATTTAGTATTACTGAACAAAAAGAAATAATAATAGATTATCAAAACAATGATAAACATCTTCTAACCTATTTGGTATTATTTTTGTTTTCATTTTTGCTAACTTTTTAAGAAATATTTTTGAAAATCATTTTTTTAATCAAAAAAAAAAATCATTTGGTAACTACAATCAAAAATAGATTACAGAATGAGAAATAGATTTGATATACCTATATCTAAATATAATTTTATAACTTTTATAGATCTATCTATAACATACTAAGAAATTGGCCCAAACAACAAAGGGACCCACAAGGTAAATCATCACCTCTCAGGCCTCCCGAACTGATTTTACCATAAATCTGTGCCTCCTTCTAAATTACATCAATTGTTAAAATTTACAAAATAAATTATGTAAAAAATATATTAAAAATACCATAATAAAGATTTTTAATAAAATCATACCAAATGAAAAATTAATATACAAGTCTCTTAATAATAACATCATTTTAATAAAACCATACTAAATAGTAATACGAAAAATAAAAAACATAAAAAACACAATAGATACATTTGTTCATCATCATTAATAATTCTGATAAGCGTTCTTAATTTGATTTATAATTTTCTTTCGATATTCTTTCCATTGTTGTTATTATGTCACGTCTACCATAGTTTCAATGCTCACGACCTCATCATCATCAATGTCATTGTCATTATCTTGACAATCGTCATTAAATTCTTCATTTTTTGTTTTTTCAAAAAACCAATCTGATGACACTTGCTTTCTAATAAAGTTATGTAAAGTTACAGAAGTGATCACAATCAAAACTTGGGTCTTGAATTTATATGGCAACATCATCTTTAAAATATGAGTTTCTTCAAGACACCAAAAGATCTCTCAATAACGGTTCTTAATGACGAATGTGTAAAATTAAACAACTCCTGTGCTCCTTCAATTCGCCTACGCTTAAAATATTGTTGATAATATCGAACATTCTTGAAAGGAATCATATACCAGGCATATGTGTGTATCAAGAGTCAACAAGATAGTATTTACCTACATAATTAAGATCAACAATTACAATCTCATTACAATCTCATTACAATCAATTAGACCTAAAAAATTATTAAGAGCAACTAAAAAATTAAAATATGAAATGATACTTGGTAGCGGATGGGGGAATTTCACACGAGGAGTGTTGATAGCTTTCCATAATAATCGATTGTCATGTGCTGTTCCCTCCCAACCAACCCAAATGTAGGTGAGGACCATATCAAATGAACATACAGTCTGTACATTTTGAGAAATTTTATTATTTCTATCAGATCTATATGGTACTTGTTTTGCAACTAGAATAGATGCATTTATGTGTGTTCCATCTATTTCTCCAATGCAATTGGCAAAGAATGGATAATACTTCTGACTGGATCTGATTTGAGGTGGTGTTTCATCGAATGAGGTGATTAATATCTCCCTAGCAAATGTCGTAGTGCTTCCAATACATTATAAAAGTGACGGCTCACTGTTTTACCTGAGTGCTGAAACCATTCTTGGATGACACCATTTCTAACATTATGAGACATCACTAATATTCTCATTGCCAGTTGTTCCTCCACTGTAGTATTTTTTGTGTTTACCATTAAACATCTATCTTTTAATGCACACACCAACCTCATGAAATGTTCCTTAAACATATGGAATAGTCTTCAAAATCTTTTTGAATGTGAATCAGGGCTTAGTAGTTCAAATACTAAGGCATGACCTGTAAGAGGGCATATGTGCATCAATTGTTTTGTAAATTAGTAAGTGGTCTCATCATCATCGTTGTCATTAATGTTGTTATCAATTCTCTTATTATGCTTTAAATGATGACACATACACAACAGAATTGGCAAGAATGAGCTCTTAGTGAACTTGAAAAAGATTTCATAGTCACTATCCATACCAACTGATCATACAGAATAACACATATTTGTGAGGACAAAGATGGTTGAATTTGGGAGTCGCCACCTAGATTAAGGTCTAGGACCTCAGAAATATGAAATCTCACCTCAATTCGATTGACTCATGACCCTTAGATTGGATTTTTGATCCATCAGAGATTGGGTAAGCGTCAGGTTCGATTATGGGAAGGGGTTAGGCACCCAAAACGCCCAATCGAAATCGGTCTCCTATACTTTTCCTATGCTAGACTCTATCTATTAAACCGAACCAAACCAAGTGGCTTGATATCCTTGAACCGAATCTGGATCCACCAGATTGCCTACGTATCACGGATTTCTTCCAAAAATCAGGTTCACCATCGTAGTTCAGGTGTGATTAAAATTTATGACTGTGATTTATGCTTATGCATGATTAAGTTCATTGTTCAAGTTGAAGTTTATACTTGAAATGATGAGAAACCCTATGGGTTAGGATCTGGATAGTCCATACGAACTGAGAAATAGTCCTAGTGGATCTAAGAATGCATAACCCTATTTGAGTCGAAATATGGATAACCCATTCTGGGTTGGAATATGGATAACGTTATTTGGGTCGAAATGTGGATAACCCTTTTTGGGTTGGAATGTGGATAACCCATTCTGGGTCGAAATATGGATAACCTTTTCTGGGTTGAAATATGGATAACCCTTTATGGTTCAAAATATGGATGGATATTCTAGTGGATCTATGGATAGTCCGAGTGGACTAAGGTTTGGATCCGAATTTGGGATTCTCCCAAATGGCCTACGTATCCTAGGGTTTACTCTAGGAATCAAAATCCACGTAGTTCGAAATATGTGGGATAACTTGTTCTAGGTTAAGGATTTAGAACCTATTCTAGGTCTAAGGAGCAACCTATTCTAGGTTGAAATATGTTGAGGGGTAGGGGTCGTCCTGAACTACCCTTTCATCCTAAGCTCTAATTTTGAAAGGTTTGGCAAAGCAATCTCTTTTTTTGTTAAGATTTTTATTATTTTCCATTATACCCTTCTCAAGAATGTGGGTGCCTAAATGCACGTTCCCACGTCTAGATTGTCTTCTAGAAGTGTGCATATATGGCAGTTCAACTAGGATGTTGCATAAATTAAATTATTACCAAAATAAGTTATTCATCTAAATATGCCATATAATGCATTTATGGCAAGAAATACACATATAACAAGATTGTTGAAAATCTCCCCAATATGGTATGTATTGCAAATAAGGCAAGAACCTATATGGCAAGATCTAGTATGCTCATTTAAGCATTGCAAGACCTAACATGGCAAGAAATCAATATATACATCTATATGTCAAATATAGTAAACACCAAACATAAAATGCAAATATGGCAAAAATTAACATGAATCATCCAAATAAGGTAAGATTTTGTATGCTATCTTCTAAGCATGGTAAGATCTAAGAATGACATTTCTATAAAATAGCAAGATATCACAATAGACATATGTATAAATATAGCAAACACCAATTATAGCATGTGTATACATGGTAAGAAATATCCATCATATCAAATATAGAAACAACATATGAAAAACCAATAATGGTAAGTAATCTAGAGATTGTTATGCCAAATATTACAAAAAATAATGTTAGCATAGCATGCATGACACGTTAAATGAAAACAGCAAAGCACTTTGTGTACTTTATAAATTGGCTTGTAACCCTACTTCCAGGAAGTCAAATGAAACACAAAATATATCAAGTTAAGGCTAATTCAATGAACTACATTTTCTCTGAAGGGATGTATCCCAAATTCTGGGTCTAAACCCATGAGAAAGCTCACCCAAATTTGGGCTTCAATTCTGACAGAGTCTATTCCAAACTCTATTGGGTCATGGTAAAATTGATGCACAGACGGATTTTCATGTCCAAATAGACCCCAATTTATATGAGATCAAAGTAGACTCAGAGATCTACAATTTCTCTGGAGGGGTTAAAACCTAACAAAAAGGCCAAGTGGGTCAAGAAAAAAAAAACTCTCACAATGTCAAGTCAATGCACTATCCATAATCATTCCAGATTCAGACCATTTTTATTTTAAAATCCATATTAAATTCAATATTCATTAAAAATTTAATCCACAGCAGTTTACATGATTTTTTCATGGCCTTCCCAGATTCAAATGAATCCAAATTTTTTAGGGGTTCTTTCTGACTCATAGATGAGTCTAGGATAAAATTTTGAGGGCCATTGGATTAATTTTGATATATTATAACTGAAACCCTAATTCGAGTTCCAGATCTGGTGTTTTAAATCTGGTGTTACACTCATGGATTTGTTTGGCTAAGCAACCCTCCATGGATGGAGTTCAGTTTCGGACCAAAGGAGTCTCGTATCATGTAGAATGAGGAAAAAATCATAGACATGGCAAAATCATGGCAAAGGTTGATCAAACATGTATCATCAATGTAAATCACATACTATAACCTATCATGGCCTATTCAATCATTCATATTCATCAAAGATAATTATTGGGACATGAGTTTAGGTTTCTTACATTGTCCTAAAGATGGGTGAATCCTTTGTTGCAGCTTGCTTGAAGAGAATGATGATGGTGAGTGTTCTTCCTTTTCTTTTCTTCTTTTTCCTCTTCTTTGCTCCTTTCTTTTCTTCTTCCTCTTCTTCTTCTCGGCTTCCTCCCATTTTCCCCTTTCTCTCTTGGCTTCCTCTTCTTTCTCCCCTCTTTTTCTTTTTTTCTTTTTCTCTCTCGGCTCTCCTTCTTCTCCCTTTTTTTCTCTCTTCCTCGGCTTTTATCTTCTCTCCCTCTTCTCCACTCAATCTCTCTCTCACTCCCCCAAGACAGAAAAAAAATCCCCTCCTTCCACACGTCTTCTCTCCTTCTTTCCTTTTCTTCTTCTTTCCTTCTTCTCCCTCTCCTTCTTCTCGGCTTCCTCTTTCTTTCCTTTTCTTCTTCTTTCCTTCTTCTCCCTCTCCATCTGCCCGTCTCTCTCTTTTTTTTTTTCCTTTTCTTCTTCTTTCCTTCTTCTCCCTCTCCTTCTTCTCAGCTTCCTCTTTCTTTTCTTTTCTTCTTCTTTCCTTCTTCTCCCTCTCCATCTGTCCATCTCTCTCTCCTTTTTTTCCTTTTCTTCTTCTTTCCTTCTTCTCCCTCTCCATCTGTCCGTCTCTCTCTCCTTCTTTTCTTTTCTTCTTCATTCCTTCTTCTCCCTCTCCTTCTTCTCGGTTTCCACTTTCTTTCCTTTTCTTCTTCTTTCCTTCTTCTCCCTCTCCATCTATCCGTCTTCTCTCTTTTTTTTTCCTTTTCTTCTTCTTTCCTTCTTCTCCCTCTCCATCTGTCCGTCTCTCTCCCCTTCCCTTTTTCTCTTGGTCGGCCAACCCTCTTCTTGCCTTAATCTTCTTCTTTCTTTTCTAATCCATCATCTTTCCAATCCTGTTCCATCTAGTCGACACATGGCTGTCATCCTTCCTTCATATATAGATATATCACACTTTACATATATGATGCATAATGCATATAATATATAGTATAATATATATAATAAAATATACAAAATATAGTATAATGCATAATATGCATGCACATGGGCTGATTTGATTTGGTCTAGACTGGTTTGACTTGGGCCGGACTGAGTTGGACTAAGTTGGGTTGAGCCGGGTTAGGCCAAAATTTGTTTTTTCTCTCTATCATTTCATAGGCCATTTCCGCCGCCATTTCGCATAGAATTTTCTGACATTCTCTACCCCAAATTTTCTACGTTCACTTTGTAGAACACTAAAAATGAGGAATATTGGAGCTTGAATCACCTCATTTGGAAATAAAATGGCCAACTTATGAATTTCTGAAGTTTAAACAGGCCAATTTACGATAATTCGATTAACAACTCCGCATGGGAGCCTTTGGAGACCTCTACCTAAAATCCTTTATGTCCACTTTGTAGAGCACTAAAGATGAAACATATTAAAACTAAAATCAACTGATTTGGATGTAGGGTGACCAAAATATAAATTTCCAAAGATTAAACGACCATTTCAACATGTAATTTTGCATGGGACCCTTCGGAGATTTCTGTACCGAATTTTTCACGTCCACTTTGCAGAACACCAAAAATGAAGAATAATGGCCCTTGAATCATCTGAATCGGACGTAGAACGACAAAGATATGAGGCATTGAAGTTCTATCGATAATTCTGCATGAAAGCTTGCATGAGACCTGTCACACCCCAATTCTGCACCAACCAGAATGGTGTGATGAACCGTCTATGATCCAACGGATCAACCAGGATCTCGAATAGACTGTGTCCTTTTGCTTAAACCATACACATCTACAACCATAATCAGAGTAAATAAACAATAACGGAAGTCTTTAACACTAATGAACTGAGTATCTAACAGTGATAACATAAATAAAGTATCCAATTATTTCCAAAAGACTAAGACATAAAATAAAATAAATTAGTCAATCACATTTTTTGAATAATCCAATTAATAAATTTAATCAAAGACGCATGAGTTGCACTCGCACGACGGATCATGCGACTCCATCATAGCTTCTGCATTCATCGTCGCAACATGTCCGTACATCGGAGCATTTATATAATCTTCTACTGTAGGACTTGCATCATCAACTAAAAATATTCGACGTCGAAAGGGTGAGCACACATCATGACTCAGTGAGCAAAAAAAATAATACAATAAACATATGCATGCATTCAATTCATATCTTTGGTCTGGTTCATAAGTTTGCAATGTGCAATAGAAAGGATAGGTGGCCGCCGCACCTCTATACACGAGTGTGTGAAGCCGCCCAATGGATCAAACACCATTGCCGTCCCACATGCACCCACCATGGAATAGAGATAGAGCTAAAGTGCCCGGATCAAACACCGCATGACACTTCCTCTGATGCCCTACCCATACCAATACGTAAGCCCTTATTGGCGAGGGCTTGCAAATTAGGCTCGCAACTAACCAATCATAATGTCAAACAGTGTATCCAAGGCCTCACTCCAGCATCCCTCAATACGTCCATAGAGATAGAGCTAAGGCCCCCTGACAGAGTCAGAGACTACACAGTCTGAGACCACCTTCCCTGATGCCCTACGACATAATAGTTCTGCTAAGGTAATGGCGATATGACGATGTCAGTGGACAAGACTTGAGTAGAGATAGAGCTAGAGTCTAGTGATCAGGATGAACCACAATGTCATGTCCTCCCCTTGATGCCTTACTTGTATCAAGTACACTAACCACACACAAACATTCACATGCCTATTCCTAGCATCATCATCAACATCATGTTATGAATAAACGAGATTAAATATGCATGAACAGTAATAACAGGAATATTGGATGACATGTGAAATGCACAATACACGCATACAAGCATAAAATCATTCATGGCATTTGACTCAATAAACAAAAATGGTTTATTATTAGCCAATTAATTTAGGTCTTGTTCCCTCACCTTTGATTGATAGTAGATTCTCTTTCAAGCTTTGTAATTCACTCTTAGACCACTTGGAAACCTAACAAATTTATAGATTTTAAATTAGAATTAATTCCCATGAGTTTAGACTAACAGAAACTGAGGGGTCACAGGTGTGGCAGCACCTGTGGTCTCAGTTTCTGCGACCATAGGGCGTGGGGTCGCAGGGTGGGGTTGGACATACTCTGACCACACGTGCGACCACACCCTCCCTGGAAACTTCCCGAGGGCATGTGATCCGACATGTGTGTCTTGTGGGGTCGGACATCATGCGACCTCACGAGCGACCACACGTGTTATGGTCGACCTTTCACTCTTAATTCCATTTCCTCATGTTTGAATCATTTGGCTTATCATCATGGTCCTTCCTATGATTGTTCTATGACTCAAAACTATTATTTTATACACCATCCATTGTCCACATAATTTCCTCCATGGATTCTCGTGGAATTTATCCATGGATGGATGATTTGGGTTTCTCCTAAATCCTATCTTCTTCATGAACTATTCTAGGCTCTCAATTTAATATGGGGAATATGTTCATACCTTAAGCTTGCTGAAGATTCAGAGTTTTCTCTGAATTTTCCTCCTCCTTAGTCTTCCTCTTCAATTCTCCTTCTCTTTCTTCTCTTCTCTTTCTCTCACTTTCAATTAGAGTTCTAAAAGGGTGAAAGAGGCTAAGGGACATCCTATTTATAGAGGAAAATCCTCCATAATATGCCCCAATGAGTTTAGGAAAGAACCCCCCTTCGGTTTAGGAAGGTTTCCTAAATTTGGTTTCTGACTGGGTTCAGTGGGGTCGGAGGTGGGGTCGCAGAATCCGTCGACCACACCTTTTTAAATGTCCGACCACACGACCAAAATTCATGTGATTGGACTGTTTTGAGGTGTGGTCGGTCACACCTATTTAGGTATGCGACCACACACTCATAATTGACTATTTTTTGGTTGATTTCATACCAGGTCTTGTGGTTTCTTCACGTACTTGGTCCACTTAGCTCGACCATGATAGGTAGACTTGATACAAAGTGGTAAGACCAGTTAGTTCGATACGGGTCTTATAACTTCCCCCTCTTGTTAGAAATTTTGTCCTCGAAATATGTACATACCTTCTGAGTCGAAAAGGTGAGGGTATTGCTTTCACATAGCATTCTCTTCTTCCCATGTGATCTCTTCTATATCTTGGCTCCTCCAAGTAACCTTAACATAATAAATGTCACGATTGCGTAGACATTGAACCTTTCGGTTGGTGATTTCAGTTGGTGCTACTTCGAATGTCAAATCATCAGTTAGACCTGGTGGATCCGTTGTTATAACATGTGTTGGATTTCTGATGTACTTCTTCAATAATGAGATAAGAAATACATCATGCACACTTGACATAGATGGGGGTAGTGCTAACTGATACGCCACTTTCTCACGTTTTGCTAGAATCTCATATGGCCCAACATATCTTGTACTTAACTTCCCTTCTATCCGAATCGTTTTAAACCTCGCATAGGTGATACTTTCAAGAATACCTTATCACCTACAACGAATTCAAGGTCTCAACGTCGAGTATCTGCATATTGTTTCTAACGATTCTGAGCTGTTCTAACTCTTTCCTTGATAATGTCGACTACTCGACAAGTCTCTTCAACAAATTCTGGTCCAACGATACTCCGTTCACCAACTTTATTCCAAAACAAAGGAGTTCGACACTTCCTACCATACAGTGCTTCATAGGGTGACATCTGTATAGTAGCCTGATAGCTGTTGTTATAGGCGAACTCGATCAATGGTAGTTTCTCATCCCATGATCCCTTGAAATCAATAACATAGGCTCGAAGCATGTCTTCTAAAATCTGAATGGTACGCTCTGACTGTCCGTCTGTCTGAGGATGGAATGTAGTACTAAACTTCAACATTGTACCCATAGCCTTATGTAATCCTTTCCAAAACTTTGAAGTAAAGCGTGGGTCTCTGTCGGACACAATGCTTTCAGGTACACCATGTAATCTAACAATATTATCCACATATAGCTTGGCTAACCTTTCTAGGATATATTGTGGTCGTATAGCTATGAAGCGAGCTGTTTTAGTCAGACGATCTACAATCACCCAGACCGCATCAACTACTCTGGGAGTTAATGGTAACCCAGTGACAAAGTCCATAGTGATGTAGTCCCATTTCCATGCTGGTTCTGGTAGTGGCTGTAACAATTTTGCAGGTCTTTGCCTTTCAGCCTTTACCCTCTGACAATTTAGGCATTGAGACACAAATTTAGCTACATCTGCTTTCATTCCTCTCCACCAATATAATTTCTTCAAGTCATGATACATCTTCGTACTTCCAGGATGTACCGAATAAGCAGTGGTGTGAGCTTCCTTCATTAGTCTGTGTCTAATGTCCAAGTTTTCCATTTCAGAAACACATACTCTTCCTTTGTACTTCAGTACCTTTTCAACGTCCAAAGTGAACTCAGGAATAGTCCTACCTTTTTCAATGTCTTCTTGTACCGTTTTCAGATAAGGGTCTGATCTAAGAGCGGCTTTTACTTCATCTATTATATCAGGTACAATCTTCAATGTTGCAAACATATTTGAAAACCGATGAATAAATCCTTGGTTGGTTGATCCGCTCGGTGCATCTATCACAAACTGCTCATTACCATATGGAACACTTTTCCTATAACACACATTGCCGTAGTCGTGTTAACCTCTCCTTGGGATTTTATCATTGCTTTTCTTCTTACCGCATCAGCAACTACATTAGCTTTCCCTGGATGATACTGAATATCGTAATCATAATCCTTCAATAATTCCAGCCATCTTCTTTGTCTCATGTTCAACTCCTTTTGATTAAAAAGATAAGTGAGACTCTTATGATCTGATTTAATCTGAAATTTCTTTCCATACAAATAATGTCTCCATATCTTGACAGCATGTACTACTGCTGTTAATTTCAAGTCATGAGTGGGATAGTTATTCTCATGTGTCTTCAATTGTCTTGAGGCATACGCAACTACTTTCTCCTTGCATAAGTACACATCTTAAACCCAATCTAAACGCATCAGTGTATAAGTGTGAGGACAAAGATGGAAATCTTTAGAAGTCGCCACCTAGATTAAGGTCTAGGACCTTGGAAAATGTGAAATCTCACCCCAAGTTAAGACTTCGATTGACTCATGACCCTTAGATTAGATTTTTGGTCCATCAGAGATTGGGTAAGCATTAGGTTATGGTTATGGAAAGGGGTTAGGCACCTACACCGCCCGATCGAAATCGATCTCCTATACCTTTCCTATGCTAGACTCTATTTGTTAAATTGAACCAAACCAAGTGGTTTGATATCATTGAACCGAATCTGTATCCATCAGATTGCCTACGTATCACGGAATTATTCTAAAAATCAGGTTCACCATCGTAGTTCAGGTGTGATTAAAGTTTATGACTATGATTTATGCTTGTACATGATTAAATTGATTGTTCAAGTTGAAGTTTATGCTTGAAAGGCTGAGAAACCCTTTGGGTTAGGATTTGGATAGTCCATGCGGACTGATAGATAGTCCTAGTGGATCTAAGAATAACCCTATTTGGGTCGAAATATGGATAACCTTATTCTGGGTTGAAATATGGATAACCCTATCTAAGTTGAAATGTGGATGGATATCCTAGTGGATCTATGGATAGTCCGAGTAGACTAAGGTGTGGATCCAAATTTGGGTTTCTCCCAAATGGCCTACGTATCTTAGGGTTTTCCCTAGGAATCAGAATCCGCATAGTTCGGAATCTGGGTTGAATGGGAACAGATATCTTAGTGGATTTATGGATAGTCCGAGTGGACTAAGGTTTGGATCCGAATTTGAGATTATCCCAAATAGCCTACGTATCCTAGGGTTTGCCCTAGGAATCATAATCCGCGTAGTTCGGGATGGATAACCTATTCTAGGTTAGAATGTGAGAACCTATTCTAGGTTTAGGGTTTAGAACCTGTTCTAAGTTTAGGGTTGAGAACCTATTCTAGGTTTAGGATTTACCGAGGGGCAAAATCATCCTGAATTATCCTTTTCAATCTAAGTTCTAATTTTGGAAGGTTTGGCAACACATTCTCTTTCTTTATTAAGTTTTTTTATTATTCCCATTATGCCCTTCCCAAGAATGTGGGTGCCTAAATGTACGTCCCCACACCTAATATGTTTGCTAGGTGTACAGATATGGCAGTTCAACTAGGGTGTAGCATAAATTAAATTATTGCCAAAAAAGAAATATTCTAAGCATGACATTTATGATATTTATGGTAACTATCACAACATATAGTAAGATTATGAAAATCTCCCTAATATGACATGTATTGCAAATAAGGCAAGAACCTAATATAGTAAGATCTAAGCATGGCAAAATCTAATATGCATCTATATATCAATATGATAAGTACCAATCATAGAATGCATATATGACATGAATTTTTCAAAAAAAAACGAAAGATCTTATATGCTATTTTCTAAGCATAGTAAGACTTAAAAATAGTAATTATTAAGATTTTGCTAAAATATGGTAAAAATTTATCTATTCTACCAAAAATAGCAATACATGGAATATGACAAACATGGTATACACAATCCAAACAAAGCATATGAATGCTCCAAATATAGCCATTTATCCAAATATGACAGAATTCACTTAAACAATCATTGATGTTATAATGAATGAGACATCAATGAAACTTTTTTTTTTGAAAAGTGCAAAATTATCAAAAAAAACATATGTCCAATGTTCTTTGAAAAAATTGTAATTTTTATGAAGAAATTTGAGAAGATTAATGACTCAAAACTGTCAAAATTGTGATGCAAGGTTTCAGATAATGGAAAAAACTATGAACTGTATACAGATTTGTCACATTACACCAGAATGACCATAAGTAGGTATTTCGAAACTCAAATCAAGCTCACTTTTTTTCATAGAAAGATGACTTAATATATTATATTTCATATGAAGGAGTTGAATCCCAACATAAAACAAAAAATAGGTCAAAGATATGCCCTAAGACCGAACATGTGCACTGGTCAAATCTGTTCCAGATTTTTGACCAGTTGCACCATAAATTTCAAATAAAATTCTATTCTTAATGAAACATGTGCATTGGTCTCCCTCTCTCTTTCACATTTTCTTTCTAGAAAACGTGAAGGGGAATCTTTTCTTTTTTTTCTTTTTTTTCTTTTATTTCTCTCTCTTTCCTTTTTTCTTTCTCCCATTCTCTTTCCTATGGCCTCTCTTTCCTCTCTCTTTCCACGGCCTCACTTTCCTCTCTCTTTCCTAATATATATGTATACACACACACAGACACACACACACACACACACACACACACACACACACACACACACACACATATATATATATATATATATATATATATATGATATATATGTATTATATACAATAATATATTATACATTATACATATATAGAAATGCATGCATATGGGCTGACATAACTTGGTCTGGATTGGTCTGAGCTGGGCCGGGCTAAGTTAGACTAAGCTGGATTAAGCTGGTTTAGACTAAGGTTGATATTTCATAGTCCATTTCTGTCACCCTTCCATATAAAATTTTTTGATAGCATCTATTCCAAATTTTCTACGTTCACTTTGTAGAACATTAAAAAAGATGAATATTGGAACTTGAATCATCTCATTTGAAAATGAAATGACCAACTTATGAATTTCTGAAGTTTAAGCAGGCCAATTATTGATAATTTGACTGAATATTCTGCATGGGATTCTTCGGAGACTTATACCCGAGATTTTTTTATGTCCACTTTGTAGAATACTAAAAATGGAACATAATGAAGCTGAAATTACTTGATTTGGATATGGGGTGACCAAAATATGAATTTTCGAAGATTAAATGACCATTTTCATGTGTAATGTTGCGTGGGACCCTTCAGAGACTTCTACCCGAGATTTTTTTCGTCCACTTTGTAGAACATTACAAATGAAGAATAATGGCCTTGGAATCATCTGAATCTAATCTAGAACAACAAAGATATGAAGCTTTGAAGTTCTAACGATAATTTTGCATGAAAGCTTGCATGGGCCCCATTGGTGATTTCTACCCGAGATTTTTCACATCCACTTTGAAGAGGATTGAAAATAAGGAATATTGGCCTTTGAATCATCTGATTTCGATATCAGATGACCAAGATATGATGTCTTGAAGTTTGAATGATAATGCATGCATCATACGATAATTACATAAATGCCCTTGCACTTTCAAACTGCGATATCTTCTTTGTTTGAAGTCAGAATTTGATGATTCCGGTCTCATTTCGAAGATAATTTCACAACCTACTGATCCAAGTAGATAATAGCCCATGACCCTGCTGTGGGGTTCAGTAGAGAATCACAAATCTTTGGATTAAAGGCCGAAAACCTGCCATATTGGTTCACTTATACAGAGGGTGGCAAAAATGGGGTGCTTACAGATGCCCCTCTTTAGCCGAGATTGTTACCAATTGAAGGCTGAAGATAAAAGAACCATATTTTTGGGATATGAGTGAGATTGTTTATTGGGCTGCACTTAGGGTAATTCATCCTAAACTGCCTATATATTCTAAGGGTGTCCTAGAAATCAAGCCCAGAACATAGTTCGACTGGTAAGAAGGTTTGCTATTCTTGGAAGATTGGTGACTATTCTTCTTGTATGAAGCTAGGCTGTGAATACAAGGCTCATTTGTAGGCTGGGAACCTCTTCTTGTTGAGGTGGAACTCATGATGCAAGGTACACGCGGGCTTGGACCCGGTTTGATCCATTTGTAGGCTGATAAAGCTCTTCTTGTATGAAGCTAGGCTATGAATACAAGGCTCATTTATAGGCTGGGAACCCCTTATTGTTGAGATGGAACTCATGATGCAAGATACACGCGGGCTTGGACTCGGCTTGATCCATTTATAGCTTGATAAACCTCTTCTTGTACGGAGCTAGGCTGTGAATACAAGGCTGATTTGCACGAGCTTGGGCTCGGCTTTGATTTATCTGGATGGAGGAATTATTGTCTTTTCTTTGATTGAACTGAGGCTCTTTTGATTGAGATTCTGAGATTGTTTTTCTGAATAAGCTAGGGCTCTGCATTTGATTCACTTATAGGCTGAGATTGACTTGATCTTTGAATGAGCTAGGGCTCTACATTTGATTAACTAATAATCTGAGATTGATTTAATCTTTGGATGAGCTAGGGCTCTACATTCGCTTCATTTATAGACTGAGATTGATTTGAACTTTGGATGAGCTAGGGCTTCGCATTTGATTCTGAAATGAGCAAGAACTCAGAAGGTCACTTTTAAGGTGAGAAATTTACTATTGATTCTGAAATGAGCAAGGACTCAGAAGGTCACTTATAGGGTGATATTGAATGACTCATCTTTGAAGTTCTTACCAGCTTTGGACCTTCGGGATTGAAAATTAGAATTTCCTTCTTGGAAGCTCTATGGCTATGAACCTTCGGGAGTGGAAACTAGAATATCCTCTTAAGTAGCTTTGTTGCTATGAACCTTTAGGATGCTCGAAAGTGAGCCACACAGGAAGACTTTGAACCTTTAGGGTTGAAATTTGAAATGACGATGAATTCCTTGGCAGTTTTCCAAGATTTTTTGCCCCTGCTTTGTTGATGAAGGCATAAAACATGGCATCAATGGAAATGGTGTCATGGACTTTGCTGGCATGATACCTATATTTGAAATTTGTCATTTATGACCTGGTACTGCAAGTTTGACTCAATTTCAGTACGGTAGGGATGACTTGGTTGCTCCCTTGGAAAGGTTCCATGTAATTTGAAAGTGATGATTTTCTTCAGCCAACATTGGTGTTGTTTGATTTTGGATTGAAAGAAACTCTAGCGAGGATTTTGGACAAGAATGAGGGGAGCTTGACAGTCTCTAACCAAAGTGATTTTATTGATTGACCTTGGTGTTAAACTGTCAAGGGGCATCTGGTCAACTAAGTTCTTTGACTATGCACTATGGTAGACCAAATTGGTAGAACAGCCAAGCGGCGATGAAATGTGACATGGATTTGGCCCTTGATCTAGGCTCATGAAAAGCTCAGGGCTTTGCAACATTGTTGTGCTAATTTTGAAAGATGAATGAACCATGGCCCCAAGGTAGGCATGAGGAGCAAAGGATTCGAAGTATTCCTTCAGAGAATTTGGTGACCAGATCCTAACAGGTGAGCGACCACATTGGCTTTTCTTCATCAACATGATTGGGAGAACTGAGAAATTGACAAAAACCAACTTGGACGGACCTACTTCTATTGACTAGGAAAGTCAGTGACTTAAACTAGACAATGGATCCTAAATGTAATGCTCATGATCAAGTTCGATTCCTCTACATAAGGTATATCTATTCCCCAGTGTCTGCATGTTGTGACAGACCACTACTATTGTGTGCTAGGGGCAAGATAGAAGAAAACGGGCAATCCAACAGAGTTGGAACTAGGTTGAATCTGGATTGCATCCAGAATTTGACCATGCTTCCAAGGTCAAGGGAAGATTGACAGATTGATTGCAGAAAGTGACTTCTTAGATAGACTGTAAGATCCGTATTGAACTAACCGGTCTTACCACCTTGTACCAGGTCTACCCATCATGGTCGAGCCAAATGGACCAAGTGCGTGAAGGAAATAGCGAAACCAAGTACTAAACTGACCCAAAAACAGTAAATTGGAGGGCAGGGTCGCATACCTTGATAGGTAGGGTCGACCCCCTCACTAAGAAGTCAAACTCCTGATATTTTAATTGGGGGTCGGACAACTTAGAACTGAGGATCAACGGGATCTCCGACCCCCTGTTTGCCGACAGAAACCGCAAATAGGAAACTTCCCAAATTTCATTGGGATTCCTTCCTAATCTCAATGGGACTTATTTTGGGAGATTCTACTCTATAAATAGGACGTCCCTAAGCCTCTTTCACTCCTTTTGAAACCCTAATTGAAAGTGAGAGAAAGAGAAGAGAAGGAGAAGAGAAGGAAAGTTGGAGAAGAAGACCAAAGTGAAGAATTCAGAGAAATCTTTGAATCTCAGCAAAACCTAAGGTATGGGTACGTTTCCATTGATGATCTAAGACATTAAAATAGTTCATGAAGAGGGTATGGTCTAGGAGAAACCCAAATTATACATCCATGGGAAGATTTTAATGAAATCCATGGAGAAATCATGGTAAGCAAAGTAAGGAAGAAACCTAGAGTTTTAAGCCATAGAACAAGCCTAGAATGGATTGTGGAAGTATGCTATAGGACCCAAACATGAAAGAAGGGATTGTAGAATGATATTCTTGACTCAACCCATGGGGGGTCGCACGTGGAGTCGATTGGGAATCGACCCTACCAGACCACAAGATCGACCCCCAGTATTCGGGAAGTCCAGGAAGGGGTGGTCGCACCCAGTGTCGATGGAACATCTGACCCTGGAATCGACCCTACCTTGGGGGTCGCAGTAAACTGCTACCCTACCTGTGACCCACCCTGTAACCCTCACTTAAAAATAAGCCTAAAAGTGCCGGAATGACTTCTAACTAAAATCTTTCAACTTGTTAGGTTTTCCTATTGATATAAAAGTGGTTTTTAAAGCTTGAAGATGATCTACACTCAAGTAAAGGTGAGGGAACAAGACCTAAACTAATTGGCTAATAATAAATTGTTTTTATTTCGTGAGTCCAATGCCATGACTGATTCTATGCGTGTATGCTTGTAATGTGCATTCAACATGTCATCCAATATTCCTGCTATTAATGTTCATGCATATTTAATTCTAATTTGTTTATAACATGATGATGATGATGATGCTAGGAATAGACATGTGAATGTTTATGTGTGGTTGGTGTACTTGATGCGAGTGGGGCATGAGGGGAGGTGTTATGCGGTGTTTGATCCGGGCACTTTAGCTCTATCTCTAACTCAAGTCTTGTCCACTGACATCATCGTATCGCCATTACCTTAGCAGAGCTATTACGTCGTAGAGTGTTAGGGGAGGTGGTCTCGGACCATGTAGTCTTCGACTCTGTCGGGGGCCTTAGCTCTATCTCTATGGATGTATTGAGGGATGCTAGGGTGAGGCCTTGGATACACTGTTTGACATTAGGATTGGTTAGTTGCGAGCCCAGTTTGCAAGCCCTCGCCAGCAGGGGCTTACGTGTTGGTATGGGTAGGGCATTAGGGGAAGTGTTATGCGATGTTTGATCCGGGCACTTTAGCTCTATCTCTATTCCATGTTGGGGTGGATGTAGATGACAATGGTGTTTGATTCGTTGGGTGGGCTTACACACCCTGTGTATAGAGGTGAGGCGGCCACCGAACCTTTCTATAGCACATTGCAAACTTATAAACCAGACCACAGATATGAATTGAATGCATGCATATGTTTGTTGCATTGTTTTGTTTGCTCACTGAGCCGTGATATGTGCTCACCCTTTCGACGTTGAATATTTTTAGTTGATGATGCAGGTACCACGGTGGAAGACTATATGAATGCTTCTGTACATGGGCACGTTGCTGCAATGGAGGCTGAAGACTTAGTGGAAACGAATGACTCTTCATGCGAGTGCAATGCATGCATTTTCGATTAGATTTTCATTTGAATTATTAAGCAAGTGTAACTGATATTTTATTTACTTATGTCTCGATTGATATAACATAACTTGATATTTTATTATTGATTATCACAGTTAGATTCCTCAGTTCATTTAATATTAAGACTTCCGCTATTGTGTATTTATTCTGATTATGATTGTGGATGTGTATGGTTTAATTTCAACGGACACAACCTA
This sequence comes from Protea cynaroides, assembly GCA_028583415.1. Lineage (NCBI taxonomy): Eukaryota > Viridiplantae > Streptophyta > Magnoliopsida > Proteales > Proteaceae > Protea > Protea cynaroides. The sequence goes on from CM053272.1 coordinate 54,401,851, forward strand.
TTAGAGATCCTGATTGAACCGTTGGTTTATTAGCAGTTCATCACACCATTCTGAATAGTGCAGTATTGGGGTGTGACAACTTGGTATCAGAGCTCTCAGGCCCTGTTTGTTAAACCAGTATACTACCACAAAAGTTTATGAATTGAGTTAGGATAAAAATTTAAAAGCTGTAATAATAACATACCATAAGCATCTGTGTTGTTTGAGACAAAATTGAAAGAGAATAATGCATCTATTAAATGAGAAACAACTTTATATACATTCAAAGGAAGAACAAAAGTATATATATACAAGTTTAAAGCAGAGTACAGTCCACAACCCGGACAGTTACTCTGAAGTACAAAAAGAAAGATAAAAAAAAATACATCAAGAAGCTAGAGGTGATGGGGGAGGCGGTGCCTCGTGGTCTCTGTCATAATCCTCAGCATAGACTCTAGTCAACCAATCTATCTGAGTCTGAGTCGTCTGGAGACTAGCTGTGAGATTAGCCACCCGCTGGTCAGTCACGCGCTGAGCATCCCTAAGCTCTCCCACCCGCTGATCCGACATGCGCTGAGCATCCAGAAGCTCTCCCACCCGCTGATCGGACAAGCGCTGAGCATCTAGAAGCTTTCCCATCCTCAGATCAGACATGCGTTGAGCCTCTCAAATCTCATGCAATATCCCCATCATGTCATCAGAAGGTGCATACGAAGGACCCGCTGCATACGAAGGACCAGCTGCATGTGAAAGACCAGCCGCATAAGAAGGACCAGCTCCTGTAGCATGAGTAGGTGATGGAGGAGGTATGGAATCCACATCCATGTATAAACGATCATCATCACCCCCCTAAACCCCTGCTCTAGCAGCTGCTGCTGCTGCCTCAGCGTCGACCATCTCCACTTTAGTACGTGGATGCACCAGAGCGTTCCTCTCCTCGTCGCTGACCTGGGCATCCCGCATGCCCATCTTACAGATGGCCTCCTAATCCAGAGGTGATGAGAATGATTTCTCCTGAATCCTCTCATCCACTATGTCAACACCCAGGCGGGTAAGCAGCATAAAGATCATGCATCCATAAGGCAGGTTGCCAGTATGATTGGGCAACGTAGCACTGATCATCGTCCGCATGATGATGTAAAGAAGGCAGACGGGCTACCTAGTGCAGATACAGTATAACAGATACTGGGTCAACTGGGAGATCCTCTCGTAGTGCCCACTCTGAGGTATCAGGTTGTGCTGAATAATCTTGCAGTACACCCGAGGCTCTGGACGAAGGTAGATCGCTTTCATCTCCCAGCGATCCTCTCTGATGATCTGACGGTCAATCTCGGCTCTCATCTCCAATGAAAAGAACTAGGGCTCTCCAGGAGCATAGAACACCAAGGGACCGTCATATGAAATGCCCAACAAGTTTGCTAGCTGTCGATAATCAAATGAAATCTCGACCCCCTTGACATAGCTGGTGATCCGGAGCTCTCTACCACTCTCGGTATCGTTGTAATCTTCCCACCACCTGGAGATTGTAAAACTGTCTCACCAAATCCGGCCGAGTGCAGGCGTCATAGGTGATCACAGGAAGCCAGCCCATGTCACCAAAAGCCCTCTCCACATCGAACAAGGCCAAGCTAGCCAAGTCCACCCGGCGACCTCCCTCTACCTTCTTACGAGAGTAGCGGGCATACTGTGTCTCCGCTTCGTTAGAATGGAAGCGGACTGGGTCATGTACCCTGGGTACTTTGGTACGAGCCATAGTATATGCAAAAAACAAAGAAAAATAGATATTGATTTAGTAAGGATGAAAAACCCAAAAATTTCGACAATATAACGACGTAAATTGGTCAAAAGCCTCACTTTCACCCATACACGTGGGTAGGAGGACTTATATAGATTCTAAACAATCTTGCAAGACTCATACAGTTGGAAATTTCATCTAAAGAGATCGAATTTGAAGAAATTTCATGAAATTCAAAAATTTTGACAAATTAGGGCAAAAATGGGAAATTTCAAGTTTTTCGATAACCAACCGATGAAACTCAAATATTTTTGAGGGCTTTCATCCATTGAGTCACCAAAAACAAAATCCCCCAATAAAAATCGAATTTTTATGGTTGGAAAAAGTTTAATTTGAAGAAAACGATATAAATGAGCAAAAACCTAGTTAAGAAACCCTAACAACATGAAACTGTAGAGAACATACTTGTAGACGAGAAGTAGACGTCGAAATGAGAAGCAAATAGCACCAATGAGTCCGAGTTGTCACTGTAGCAACTCAGAGGGACGAGCCGAGTCGGAAAGGAGGAGGAAGAATGAGAAATGGATTCAAAATCAGGATTAAAAACCTGATTTTTAGTCCGAGGATCAGAGAATTCGACCAAAACATCCGACCCCCCTCCGACCCCCTCATCAACCCACGGCTCTCGTAATCTGACGGAGAACCAGGGGTCGAACCTTGGGTCAGACATCCATCGACCCCCTCATCGACCCCCGGCTCTCAGTAAGAATCAGTGATTCTCAGGGTCGCATACTGAGGGTCGGACATCCATCGACCCCCACCATCGACCCTGCAGTGAAAAATACAGTATTTTCGACAGAATGATCTGAAAAATTTGAAATTTTCATTGGTTAGTGGATTTAAAATATGAGAATGAAGTATATAATGATTGCCTCACGTATTCTATGATTTTCAGGCATTCCCACTACCAGAACAGATAATGGCTGGACGCAGAGTGACCAGACAAAGCCGTAACTCTATCCCACCACCACCACCTGTGGGGGAAGACAGCCAGATACACCCGGAAACACAGGAGAATACGAACACGGCACCGTCCGTAATTAATGGGCAGACAAATCCTACAAATCTGCCAGCTCTACCTACAGACCTGGCTACAGTTGTCATGAATTTGGCCCAACAGCTTCAGCAAATACAATAGGCACAAGCTACTATGCAAGCTGCCATAGGCATGACCTTTTCAGCTGCACAGACGACACCGATGCCAGCAGGACAGGCAAGCACAATGCCATGGGGAAGTAACACAATACCCTACGCACCTCAGACTCCCATCATGCAGGCTCAAGTACAAAACCCTGAAGTAGCTCCAGGTGGATATCAATACCAACCACCTATGTATGGGGCTTATGTCCCACATCAACTAGACCACTCCAGACTGGTGGAGCTTTTTCTGAAGATGAAGCCCAAGGAGTATAGTGGTAAGCCAGCTGATCCGTTGTGGCCAGCACACTGGATCGATGAGATGGAGAAAAATTTCACGATGATGACAGTGAATGAGGAAGAAAAGGTATTGTGTGCAACGTTTATGCTGAAAGGCGATGCACACCACTGGTGGAAATCCACACGGACATATCTGATGACAAATCACACCCAATTGACTTGGGATATATATAAGGAGGCATTCTTTGAGAAGTATTTTCTTAGGAGTTTCAGAGATTCCATGGAGAAGGAGTTCCTGAGTTTATATCAGGGACAGATGACTGTCGATGCATACCAACAGCGTTATGAGGAACTATTTTTCTTTGCACTAGTCAGTATGCAGGTGGAAAATACAAAGACCCGAAGGTTCGTCATGGGACTTAGGGGTAGCATACGTGAACATGTTCTGGGACTTGAGAAAAAAATCTACAATGAAGCTATACAAATTGCTCGAGTGATAGAGTCGAGCCAGAAAGAGAGCTACTTTTCTCAAAATAGAGGAATCAAAAGGCCAAATGGAAATTCTTACAACGGAGGGAACACCAAGGTATTCAAACCCTTTCATACTCAAGGTTTCAATGCTGCAGCCAAGACTACTTCAGCAGCTCAACAGCAACAAAAGCCAAATAATGAAGGGCTAAAATGCTATAACTGCAATCAAGTGGGACATTATTACCTGGAGTGTCCTAAGCCCAAAAAGCTACTACATCAAGGAAGAGTTTACGCTGTTACATCTGAGGATGCTGCCGCATCGCCGGATGTGGTCACAGGTATGACCTGAATCTTATCATTTTGTGTTACAATTATGTGAGCATGTAAACTAAATCAAAACAAATCACAGGTATCGTACCTATTAATGGCATTCCCGCCAGAGTACTCTTTGATTCAGGAGCTATTCATTCTTTTATATCTGTGTCATTTGGAAAGAAGCTAAATCTACCCCTCAAATCCTTAGACTACAAACTGCTTGTACGATTGCCTATGGGATTAGAAGTGGAATTAGAAAAAGGTTATGGACCATGTCCAGTTCTTATTGACGAGAAAACTTTGGATGCAACCTTGATCCAACTTGAGATGGCACACTTTGACGTCATCTTGGGAATGGACTGGTTAACTCGACATTCTGCAAACCTATTGTGTGCCGAAAATAAGCTGACATTTAAAGACAAAGAAGGAGCAGAGTTTAGTTTTACGGGAACCAAACTTCCCCGTAAACGAAAGTTCATACTCTCCGCGTTAAAGGCTAAGAAGTGCCTTGAGAAGGGAGCAGTTGGGTATCTAGTATCTGTGGTCGATCTTACCAAAGCACCACAAATGGAGGATATTGATGTCGTGCGTGACTATCCAGATGTATTTCCTGAAGAATTATCAGGACTACCACCCGACCGCGCTACAGAATTTGTTATAGATCTGATACCCGGAGCCGCACCAGTATCTAAAGCACCTTATCGAATGGCTCCTACTGAACTAAATGAATTAAAAGTAAAACTACAAGAACTGTTGGACAAGGGCTACATCCGACCTAGCATATCACCATGGGGAGCGCCAATATTATTCGTAAAGAAGAAGGACGGTAGCGTTCGACTGTGTATAGACTACCGAGAACTGAATAAACTGACAATCAAGAATCAGTACCCATTGCCTCGGATCAATGACCTATTCGATCAGTTGCAAAGTGCTAAAGTGTTCTCCAAGATCGATTTTCGGTCAGGCTACCATCAGTTGAAGATTAACGACGGTGATATTCCCAAGACAATATTCAGGACCAGATATGGACATTATGAATTTTTGGTCATGTCTTTCGGATTAACGAACGCACCAGCAACCTTTATGGAACTTATGAATCGGGTATTCCACGACATGTTGGATATGTCAGTTATTGTATTCATCGATGCTATATTGGTCTACTCCAAAGATGAGGAAACTCATATAAAGAATCTAAATACCGCTCTGCAGTGATTATGGAAGGAGAAGCTCTACGCCAAATTTACAAAGTGTGAGTTTTGGCTAAAGGTAGTCGCTTTTCTAGGCCATGTTGTATCCGTCGAAGGAATTAAAGTGGATCCTAGCAAGATCGAAGCTATTGTGAAGTGGGAAGCACCAAAGAGCGTTGCAGAAATTAAAAGTTTCTTAGGTCTAGCTGGGTATTATCGACAATTTGTGGAAGACTATTCCCAAATTGTCGTACCTCTCACCAGTTTGACTAAGAAGGGCGAAAAGTTTGTTTGGACTGATAAATGCGAGAAGAGTTTCCAAACATTGAAGGCTAGGTTGATATCAGCTCCAATCTTGACCATTCCGATTCTAGGACAGCCATTTATTTTGTACACTGTTGCGTCAAGATTGGGATTGGGATGTGTACTTATGCAAGGAGAACAAGTAATTGCTTATGACTCAAGACAATTGAAGACACATGAGAAGAACTATCCCACTCATGATTTGAATTAGCGGCAGTAGTACATGCTGTCAAAATATGGAGACATTACTTGTACGGAGAGAAATTTTAGATTAAATCAGATCATAAGAGTCTTACTTACCTCTTTAATCAGAAGGAGTTGAATATGAGACAAAGAAGATGGCTGGAACTATTCAAAGACTATGATTGTGATATCCAGTATCATCCGGGGAAAGCTAATGTGGTTGCTGAAGCGCTGAGTAGAAAGGCAATGATGAAATATCAAGAGGAGGTTAGCACCACTGCTGCACTGTGTACTACCGAAAAAGTATTCAATTATGGTAATGAGCAGTTTGTGATAGATGCACCGGGTGAATCAACCAACCAAGGGTTTATCCATCGGTTTGCAAATATGTTCGCCACATTGAAGATTGTACCCGATATACTTGATGAAGTGAAAACAACGATTAAATCCGACCTTTTATCTAAGAACGGTACAAGAAGACATCAAAAAAGGTAGGATTATTCCTGAGTTCACCTTAGATGATGAAAGGGTACTGAAGTACAAAGGAAGAATATGTGTACCTGAAACAGAAAATTTGGACATTAGACACCGACTAATGAATACAGTCCATTCGATACACCCTGGAAGTACAAAAATGTATCGTAACCTAAAGAAATTATATTGGTGGAGAGGAATGAAAGCAGATATAGCCAAGTTCGTGTCTCAATGCCTAAATTATCAGAAGGTGAAAGCTGAATGATAAAGACCAGCAGGACTGTTACAGCCATTATCGGAACCAGCATGGAAATGGGACTGCATCACTATGGACTTCGTCACCGGGTTACCATTGACTCCCCGAGTAGTTGATGCAGTTTGGGTGATTGTAGACCGACTGACGAAAATGGCTCGATTTATAGCTATACGACCTCAGTATACATTGGAGAGGTTAGCTAAGTTGTATGTGGATAACATTGTCAGATTACACGGTGTACCTGAAAGCATTGTATCCGACAGAGATCCACGATTTACTTCAAAGTTTTGGGAAGGATTGTAGAAGGCTATGTGTACAACATTGAAGTTCAGTACTACATTCCATCCTCAGACAGATGGACAATCGGAGCGCACCATTTAGATTCTAGAAGACATGCTCCGAGCTTGTGTAATTGATTTTAAAGGATCACAGCCTATTAGAGATTCTGGTTGAACCGTTGGTTTATTAGCGGTTCATCACACAATTCTGAATAGTGCGGAATTGGGGTGTGACATAAACCCTTCTTGAATCTTGAAAAATGAGGGAGCTGATGTTTTGATGAACTTGGCTATATCCGTAACCAGGCCGTGACAAAAGGATTTGAAGATAGAATTCTGTTAAAAGGCAATGCTATGGAGCCCAACAGATGATGGTTTGTTCAACTCCTCCGAGTATGATTCACTGGAGAGCAAGAGGGGTTCCTTTCCTTACGGAGGGTAGACTGGGTATGACACTTGTCTACATGAACCACTGGATTTTTCTATGTAGGGCCAATGAGGGCAATGTTTTAGGGTTGCATTAGGTCGCCTATCCCCATTGAGGTATTATGGGTTGCCCATTGATGTTTCTTGGGTTGCTTTTCCTTGCTGAGGTTTCTTTTCTTCCTTTATTTTTTTTTCATCATTTTTTTTGCAAACCCTATCTTGGGTTGAATAAAGAGTCCTAATATGGTGAGGATATTGTCAAAATTATGGTCCTATCCAATGGTCTGAAACCCTTAGGGGAAGTCTAAACGGCATGACTTTCATGACAAATGGGTAACCTTACCCACTGTTTAAGTTGACACCTACACGTAGTGATAGGCGAGCAGCTATTTGAATCATCACTAAAAGTGATCTTAGGAAAATGTAGTCCCACACTAAAATTAAAAATGTGCCGAATTATATTTTCCTTTCTTGGAGATGTTCAGATGGAACACGTGTCTCAACAAGCTACATCGAGATGCCGAATCAGTCACGATCATATCTGGGCCTGAAACCTTTAAGTTTGTTGACAAGTATTGATGTTGAAGGTCCGGGAGGACTGATGTGAAACTGTCCACATGGGTCTACCATTGGGAGAGTGTTTGGTTGTTTATGTAGAATAGGTTTATCTTACCGAGAAGATCTCATTTTATTGGCTTGAGAAATGAAGGGCTTATAGGAACCTTGGGAAGCCATCGGATGTAATGAACGATAAATGAGAGTTCCAGCTAGATTCATGAATTTGTACATAAAATGATGACATGATCACGAGATACAATGCCATAAAAACTGATAATCAAAAGAAGGGCTTGTGATAGAGACTCCTTGGAAGGTCGTCAGATTGATAGACGGGAGAGAGAGTGTAATGCCGATGAGAAATCTTTCTCTGATGATGAAGAAGTGATGAGATCGTCTCCTGTAAAGGCGGGATGTAACTGGCCAAAATCAAAAGTTTGGTCCAACATGCTGTGAATCTTGAAGAATGATCGCACTTGCTATTAGGCTTTGGTTGGAACTACCATCTTCTTGAAGTGAAAGGAACAATTGGCTTACTATCGAGCTCCAATGCCATTCAACATCATACTATTTTCTTTTTTTTCTTTTTTTTTTTTGAATGTAGATGCCACATAATGCAGTGCTTTGCTTGATCGCAAAGTTGAATCATGACTTTCAATATTGGATTTGAATCTTCTTCTTTCAAACATTTCCAATCAGATAGAACATCTTTGCCCCAGTTAGTACTCTGATCTTCTGTAAACTTTATGAGCATTTGTGACTGCTCATCTAGTATTTGATTTTTTCTGAATGGTGCATCCGTATGCTATCCTCTGGAAGTTAATCATCACTTTCTATCTAATGTGACTACCTCTCATTATTGATGTAGATAAAACATAGGCTTGAATTTTTTTTTCTTTCTCTATTTTGTTTTTTTTGGTATTCTTATGACCTCATTATTTGATTCTGAGATTGATCACTCATCATGCATCTCTTGCTTGCAGATGATGTACTTTGGAAGAACTTTGAAATTTCTATCCTTTTGGTGGTACATCTGTCCTTCACTCATTTGTACTGATTGGATGACCTGCTGATATGATCTGTTACTATCTAATGCTTTCCTTAGAATCTTTTCATAGGTAGAACAAATGACAGCTTCTCCAATACATGTTTCTTGGGAGTACTCTTGTGTCTCCCGATAGATCATTTAAAGCTTTCCCAAATGGGTTGGACCTTTCTTTCTTAAGAGGCCAGGTGACGTAGAAGTTCAAAAGACGGCTCATCGTTTCAATCATCTTCAAAGTCAGAATTGACTGCGCACGTAGAATAGGAGGATGTATGAAACTGGGAGGAAATGTATGGAAGAGACAAAGCACAGAGTTTGAAATCCCAAATGGGGTGATTTTCTTTTACTTATAGGACAGATTGGACTGGACTTGTCAACAAGCATATCAATCTTGGACCTAGACATGGATGACCTATCGAATACTGATAATAGAAAGTTGAAACAGCTAGTTCATCCAAGCAGCTCCAATTGGGCATAACGCCTTCGACGACCACCTTCAGTCGTTGTGGGAATAAATCTTCTTTCAGACCACTAACAGCAGGACTCATCATGCCCCTCTATCAATAGGCGCAAGACGCCTACCTTTCAGGGTTCCATACAATTCTTACCCTTGTTTTTTTTTTCAGTTTGGGATCCATTGATAACCGGACTATTGCTTTTTAAGCTCAAGGTTACTCTGGTTCATGCCCCAGTTTGGGGTTCAATGGATTCATCAATGGACCGCTTCTAGTTGAGTTCAAAATCATTCTAGCTTATGCCCTAGCTTAGGGAGCAAGGGGTATTGCCATTGTACTACACCATTCCGGGTCTAAGATTAAACTAGTTTATGCCTCGGCTTGGGGGGTTCAATGGATTTCTTTATTAGACCACTCTCAGGTTGGGTCTGAGGTCAATTTGGTTCATGCCCCAGTTTAAGGCACAACGGCTTTCCTCATTGGACCGCACTCAATTTGGGTCTAAGTTCAATTTGGTTCATGCCCAGCTTAGGGCTCAAGGGCTTTCCTCATTGAACCATACCCAATTCAGGCCCAAGGTCAATCCAGTTCATGCCCCAGTTTAGGGGTCAATGGCTTTCCTCATTGGACCACACTCAATTTGGGTCCAAGTTCAATCTGGTTCATGCCTCAGTTTATGGGTTAAGGGTTTCATCATTGGACCATTCTCTAGCCGTGATTCTGGTTCTTATCCTAGCCTGGGGCATATCGGATCTCATCTTTGGTCTACCCTACTGCTCGGGAAAATTCCATTCCCTCTCTTTGAACAATGAGAAATATGAGGGCAACTCTTTGGATTCTAGCATTTCCTTGGCCAATGAGGCAGAAATGGCCATGATGGGATAGCACTGATGTTTCATGGTCTCCTGATGACTCCAGAATCTGGAATTGATCTTTACTGATAGGCAATGAGGAATACTTCTCATTCACCATTCCTGACGAGCGATCCTAACTTGTAGCACTGGGCTATGATGGACATAGATCGGGTTCTAATTGACAGAGCCAGAGATTGATTTTGAATCGGTCCCCGATTAATAGAGACAAGGTTAACTTTGAACTGGTCTCTAATTGATAGAGATCAAGATTGACTTTGAATTGGTCTCTGATTGATAGAGATCCAGATTGACAGTCAATGGACTGGGCTCTAATTGCTAGAGGTAAGGATTGCTTGAGTTGGGCTCCGATTGATAGAGGCCAAGGATGACAATCATGAATTGGACTTTAATTGCTAGAGATGATTGATTGATTGAGTTGAAATGACTAAAATTCTCTTCGATTCCTCCATGAAATGGAATATGGACCAGAGGTAATGGTTGAACAAGCCTAGAGGCTAACTCATGCTCATATTGAGTTCATATGAATGGAACCTTTCTTAGTTCCAACATGAATCGGAACTTGAACTGGAGTTTACGGTTGGACAAGCCTAGGGGCTAATTAAATTCAAATGAATGGAACTCTTCTTAGTTCCAACATGAATTAGATCCTAAACCACAGTTGATGGTTGGATAAGCCTAGTGGCTTAATGAGTTCAAATGAATGAGACTCTTCTTAATTCCAACATAAGTCAGAACCTAAACCAAAGTTGATGGTTGGACCGGCCTAGTCGCTAAATGAATTCAGATGAATGGAACTTTTCCTAGTTCGACATGAATCAGAACCCTAACCAAAGTTAATGGTTGTTTAATGGAACTCTTCTTAGTTCCAACATGAATCAGAACCCTAACCAAAGTTGATGGTTGGATAAGCCTAGTGGCTAATTAAATTCAGATGAATGGAACTTTTCCTAGTTCCGGCATGAATCAGAACCCTAACCAATGTTGATGGTTGGATAAGCCTAGTGGCTAATTAAATTCAGATGAATGGAACTTTTCCTAGTTTCAACATGAATCAGAACCCTAACCAGGAGGTGAAGGGTGAAAAAGCCTAGGGGCCGAATGCCTCTTCCATTTTAACATGATCTGGGAGTGATGATTGAACCTGCCTAGGGGTTAAACCTTTCTTCAGTTCTGAGATGAACCAGAAATGGTGGTTGAATCTGGGGTTGAATATTTCTTTGATTCTGAGATGAACTGGATGTGATTGAATCTGCCTAGGGGCTGAATCTTTCCTTAATTCTGGATGACCGAAATGATGATTGGACCTGCCTAGGGGCTGAACCTTTCTTCAGTTCTGAGATGAACCAAAAATAGTGGTTGAATCTGGGGTTGAATATTTCTTTGATTCTGAAATGAACTGGATGTGATTGAATCTGCCTAGGAGCTGAATCTTTCCTTAGTTCTGGATGAACCGAAATGATGATAGGACTTGCCTAGGGGCTGAATCTTTCCTTCAGTTCAAAGGTGAATAGGGAACAATGATTGGATTTGCCTAGGGGCTGAATCTTTTTTTAATTCAAAGATGAATAGGAAACAATAATTGGATTTGCCTAGGGGCTGAATCTTTCCTTAATTCAAAAGTGAATAGGGAACAATAATTGGATTTTCCTAGGGGCTGAATCTTTCCTTAATTCAAAGATGAATAGGGAACAATAATTGGATTTGCCTAGGGGCTGAATCTTTCCTTAATTCAAAGGTGAATAGGGAACAATAATTGGATTTGCCTAGGGGCTAAATCTCTCCTTAAGTCAGAGGTGAATCGAGAAGGTGATTGAATTTACCTAGGGGCTGAATCTCTCCTTATTCTTAGATGAATTGAGAACTATGATTGGATTTGCTTAGGGGTTGGATCTTTCCTTAATTCAGAGATGAATCGAGAACTATAATTGGATTTGCCTAGGGGCTGAATCTTTCCTTAATTCAGAGATGAATCGAGAACGGTGATTGGATTTGCCTAGGGGCCGAATCTTTCCTTAATTCAGAGGTGAATCGAGAACTATGATTGGATTTTCCTAGGGGCTGAATCTTTCCTTAATTCTGAGATGAATCGAGAACGGTGATTGGATTTGCCTAGGGGCTGAATCTTTCCTTAATTCAGAGATGAATCGAGAACTATGATTGGATTTGCCTAGGTGCTGAATCTTTCCTTAATTCTGAGATGAATTGAGAACAGTGATTGGATTTGTCTAAGGGCTAAATCTCACATTGATTTTGAGATGAATTGAATATGATGTTTGAGTAGGCCCAGGGACTAACTGTACAGGAATATTGTAAACTTTTCAAATATAGGTGCTTGTCGCTACCTAAACTGAATGCTCTATTGCACCAGATTCACTGAGTTACTGATTGTGTTCCCAAATCTGGTTGCCTTCTTTCTTACAAAAATTTGGTGTTCAATCAAGATCTAGATTCATGACTTCCATTGATTCATTTAGAAAGATAACATGGATGGATATCAAGGTGGGAGATCAAGACAATTCCCTAGTTGTAAGGGCCTCTCACCCTGAAAGGATGGATATGGTTGCAGATTGATTCTCTTTTCCAAAGGCATTGAAACTCAATGGAGAAATATCAAGATTATAGACATCTAGAGGAATGGAAGAAGTCACATGCACAATCAAAGATGATTTAACCAAACAAAGTTAGCTCCCTCATAAGGGCGATTGGGTAAACATTATCCGAGTCAATTTAATTGAATTTGATTAAGCCATGTGTTCAGTCTTGGGACCTCGTGATTCCAAAATGGATAATCAGTGGTACCAAGGTTTGGCCAATTGGATTACCGAATTCGATGAAATTAAAGCAGATATATCAATCCGTCGTCCTTATTAGGGATGGTTAGTAAAAATGGTTCATGGATGAACAAACTAGTAAATTTCTTCTTGACAATGGTATCTATGTCTTGACAGGGATTTTTTATTCTTTTTTCAAAATCGATGTGTTAACAATGAGAGATTCGACACATTGAGCTTACTTAATGGAGGGTGTATAGTGACCATCTACTATGATGTAGAACAGGTGTATACATACCTCATACTCCCAATGGGTGAGAGTTCAAGATGCTCATCGTATAGATTCTAACATGTTGACCAATCGAGGACAAAAAATGGGCATAACTTTGACGTCTCGAGCATGGATGTCATGGTTAAGCAGATTTTACTGGGTCGGTTCAGGGATGAACAAAAAATAACAAACATTGGGCTACAATCTGGGTTAGGACAGAAAAGGCCACCTTGACAAGGACGGGATAACCCATCACCGAATGCACGATGAATAATGGGCCCCCAATCCCTTTATATACTATGTTGTAAGGATCCAAGCAACGTGGAGTAGCATAACGCATTCTCAGGCGGACCCAAGAAACGCTCGTTAGAGGCTGCTTGCCGATCGTGGTCTCACAAAGTACGGGCCAAGGTTGTGTGTTTCACCTAGCGGGCTGCCCCATCTGTATGGGACCCGGTTCGGCTACTCGCACGAATGTGTGACTGAACCCATTCCCCCCAAAGTAATATTATACAAGCATAAATATAGTATCCTAAAATCTAGCATCTAATTCACACAAGGAAAGTTTTCATTTAGGAGTTTGACATTTATATCCCTAGTGAAGTCGCCACTGTGAGGACAAAGATGGAAATCTTTAGAAGTCGCCACCTAGATTAAGGTCTAGGACCTTGGAAAATATGAAATCTCACCCCAAGGTAAGACTTCGATTGACTCATGATCCTTAGATTGGATTTCTGGTCCATCAAAGATTGGGTAAGCGTTAGATTACGGTTATGGGAAGGGGTTAGGCACCCAAACCGCCCGATCGAAATCGGTCTCCTATACTTTTCCTATGCTAGACTTTATTTGTTAAACCGAACCAAACCAAGTGGTTTGATATCATTGAACCGAATCTGTATCCATCAGATTGCCTACGTATCACAGAATTATTCCGAAAATCAGGTTCACCATCGTAGTTCAAGTGTGATTAAAGTTTATGACTGTGATTTATGCTTGTGCATGATTAAGTTCATTGTTCAAGTTGAAGTTTATGCTTGAAAGACTGAGAAACCATATGGATTAGGATTTGGATAGTCTATGCGGACTGATAGATAGTCCTAGTGGATCTAAGAATAACCCTATTTGGATCGAAATATGGATAACCCTATTCTGGGTTGAAATATGGATAACCCTATCTGAGTTGAAATGTGGATGGATATCCTAGTAGATCTATGGATAGTCCGAGTAGACTATTTGGGTTTCTCCCAAATGGCCTATGTATCTTAGGGTTTGCCCTAGGAATCAGAATCCGCATAGTTCAGAATCTGGGTTGAATGGGAACGGATATCCTAGTGGATTTATGGATAGTCCGAGTGGACTAAGGTTTGGATCCGAATTTGAGATTCTCCTAAATAGCCTACGTATCCTAGGGTTTGCCCTAGGAATCAGAATCCACGTAGTTCGGGAGGATAACCTGTTCTAGGTTAGAATGTGAGAACGTATTCTAGGTTTAGGGTTTAAAACATGTTCTAAGTTTAGGATTGAGAACCTATTCTAGGTTTAGGGTTGAGAACCTATTCTAAGTTTAGGGTTTACCGAGGGATAAAATAGTCCTGAATTACCCTTTTCAACCTAAGTTCTAATTTTGGAAGGTTTGGCAAAACATTCTCTTTCTTTATTAAGGTTTTTTATTATTTTCATTATGCCCTTCCCAAGAATGTGGGTGCCTAAATGCACGTCCCCACACCTAATATGTTTGCTAGGTGTACAAATATGACAGTTCAACTAGGGTGCAGTATAAATTAAATTATTATCAAAAAAAGAATATTCTAAGCATGACATTATGGTATTTATGGTAACTATCACAACATATAGTAAGATTATGAAAATCTCCCTAATATGACATGTATTACAAATAAGGCAAGAACCTAATATGGTAAGATCTAAGCATTGCAAGATCTATATATCAATATGGTAAGTACAAATCATAGAATGCATATATGACATGAATTTTTCAAAAAAAAAAGAAAGATCTTATATGCTATTTTCTAACCATAGTAAGACTTAAAAATAGTAATTATTAAGATTTTACTAAAATATGGTAAAAATTTATCTATTCTATCAAAAATAGCAATACATGGAATATGGCAAACATGGTATGCACAATCCAAACAAAGCATATGAATGCTCCAAATATAGCCATTTATCCAAATATGACAGAATTCACTTAAACAATCATTGATGTTATAATGAATGAGACATCAATGAAACCTTTTTTTTGAAAAGTGCAAAATTATCAAAAAAAACATGTTCAATGTTCTTTGAAAAATGTAATTTTTATGAAGAAATTTGGGAAGATTAATGACTCAAAACTGTCAAAATTGTGATGCAAGGTTTCAGATAATGGACAAAACTATGAATTGTATTCAAATTTGTCACATTACACAAGAATGACCATAAGTAGGTCCTCTGAAACTCAAATCAAGCTTAACTTTTTTTCATATAAAGATGACTTAATATATTATATTTCATATGAAGGAGTTGAATCCCAACAGAAAACAAAATTAGGTCAAAGATATCCCCTAAGACCGAACATGTGCACTGGTCAAATCTGTTCCAGATTTTTTACCAGTTGCACCATAAATTCTAAATAAAATTTTATTCTAAATAAAAATTAAATACAGATATATGTCTATGTAGATAACTGTCTGATCTAAAATTTCATTAAGAAAAATAAGTTAAAAATATATATTTTCTTTGTGAAAAATTATTTTTTTCAATCATGCAAATCAGTACATCATGACAGATTCAAAATCAGAGTACTATGCACTTAAAAATTGATATAAATTTAATAAAAAATTGAAAAAAATACAAAACTAGTGTCATTTTTTAGAAGACTTTCTTGTCTAAAAAGTTCATATTAAGTGAATTTTCTGATTATGGCCATAAGACCTTTGTCTAGAGACTTTCTGATGGAGGATTGCATTACATCCGAGAAAAATAGCAATGTCAAAGAAAAATTTTTTGATATATTTTTTTCAATTCTAAATGGAACAAAATTTTTAGGGTAGTCTTATAACATATCAGAGAGACTCCCATAAAAATTTGGGCTTCAAAAGCTTAGAAAAAATACATGTGATGTACATCTTAAGTTTGAATCCTAAATCTAAAATCTTCAAATCGGAAAACCATTTTATGAAATTTGTAAAAAACATCAAACATCATTATATATCATTTAAAAATTCATCATTGAATAGCTTAGACAAATTATCATTCATGAAAAATTTTAGACATAGGTATCCTAACATTAACAAGCATATAATAGAGCATTCATGATTGAAATTTCATGACAATTAGCCTTTTTCAAGCAAAATTGGCATTCGATCATTCTAACGACCTCTAAATTTGTTTAGAGTACTAACCTTGAGCTCAAATCGAGCAAAACCATCGATGAAGGATGATTGAAGGTTGTATCAACCCCTGTGAATGCGAATCCTCCTTCTCCTCTCTTCTGCTTCTCTCTCTCTCTCTTTTCTTTCTCTCTTTTCTTATTCTCTTTCTTTTTTTTCTCTTTTTTTTTTCTTTCTTTCTCCCTCTCTCACGTTTTATCTCTCTCACTCACATCATTCTCTCTCTATCACGTTCTCCTCTCTCTCTTGGTCTGGAAAAGAGAGTCTTCTCTCTCTTCTCTTGCTTATTTATACTTTTTCTCTCCTCTTCTAGAAGATCCTTTTTTCCTTTCTTCTTTTTCTAAAAAAATCTTTTTTTCTTCCTTTTTTCTTCTTTCATTTCTTCTCTTCCTTCTCTTTTCTCTTCTCCCTCTCTATTCCACATGTTTTCTCTCTCTCCCTCTTTTAGAAAATCCTCTCTTCCTCTTTCCTTCTTCTCTCTTCCTTCATTTTCTTCTTTTTTTTCTTCTAGAAAATCCTTTCTTTCCATTTTTTTTCTTTTTTCCTTTCTTTTCTTCCTTCCCACATTTTTTCTTCTTCCTTTATTTCCTTTTTCTCCTTCTTCTTCTAGAAAATCCCTTCTCTCTTTTCTTTTTCTAGAAAATTCCTTCTCTCTTTCCTTTCTTTCTTCTTTCCTTTTCTTCTTCCTTCTTTTCCTTTTTTTTTCTTTCTCCCTCTCTTTTCACGTTTTCTTTCTTAGAAAACATTTCCTTTTTTTTCTTTTTCTTCTTTTTTTTCTTTTTTTTTCTTTCCTTCCTCTTTCCTTCCTTTTTTTTTTTCTTTTTCCCTCTCCCTTTCACGTTTTCTTTCTAGAAAACATGAAGGGGGAATCTTTTCTTTTTTCTTTTATTTCTCTCTCTTTCTTTTTTTATTTCTCTCATTCTCTTTCCTATGGCCTCTCTTTCCTCTCTCTTTCCATGGCCTCACTTTCCTCTCTCTTTCTTAATATATATGTATACACACACACACACACACACACACACACACACACACACACACATATATATATATATATATATATATATATATGTATTATATATAATAATATATTATATATTATGCATATATAAAATAAATGCATACATATGGACTGACATAACTTGGTCTGGATTGGTCTGAGCTGGGCCAGGCTAAGTTAAACTAAGCTGGATTAAGCTGGTTTAGACTAAGGTTGACATTTCATAGTCTATTTATGTCACTCTTCCATATAGAATTTTTTGATAGCATCTATTCCAAGTTTTCTACGTTCACTTTGTAGAACATTAAAAAAGAAGAATATTGGAACTTGAATCATCTCATTTGGAAATGAAATGACCAACTTATGAATTTATGAAGTTTAAGCAGGTCAATTATTGATAATTTGGCTGACCATTCTGCATGGGATTCTTCGGAGACTTCTACCCGAGATTTTTTTCTTCCACTTTGTAGAATACTAAAAATGGAACATAATGAAGCTGAAATTACTTGATTTGGATATGGGGTGACCAAAATATGAATTTTCAAAGATTAAATGACTATTTCCATGTGTAATTTTGCATGGGACCCTTCGGAGACTTCTACCCGAGATTTTTTTTCGTCCACTTTGTAGAACGTTACAAATGAAGAATAATGGTCTGGGAATCATCTGAATCTAATGTAGAACGACAAAGATATGAAGCTTTGAAGTTCTAACGATAATTTTGCATGAAAGCTTGCATGGGCCCCACTGGTGACTTTTACCCAGGATTTTTCACGTCCACTTTGAAGAGGACTGAAAATAAGGAATATTGGCCTTTGAATCATCTGATTCCGATATCAGATGATCAAGATATGATGTCTTGAAGTTTGAATGATAATGCATGCATCATACGATAATTACGTAAATGCCCTTGCACTTTCAAATTGCGATATCTTCTTTGTTTGAAGTCAAATTTGATGATTCCGATCTCTTTTCGAAGATAATTTCACAACCTATTCATCCAAGTAGATAATAGCCCATGACCCTGCTGTGGGGTTCAGTAGAGAATCACAAATCTTTGGGTTAAAGGTCGAAAACCTACCATATTGGTTCACTTATGCAGAGGGTGGCAAAAATGGGGTGCTTACAACAAGGTAAATGGTTATCCTGAAATAGGAATAGTCAAGATGGGAGCAGATATCAATCTAGCTTTCAATGTTTGAAAACCTTCTTCACATTTATCGGTCCAAACAAACTTTTCTCCTTTCTTAGTCAAACTGGTAAGAGGTACGACAATTCTGGAGTAGTCTTCCACGAATCGTCAGTAATACCCAGCTAGACCTAGGAAACTTTTGATTTCTGCAACACTCTTAGGTGCATCCCATTTCACAATGGCTTCAATAAACTAGGATCCACTTTAATTCCTTCAGCGGATACAACATGGCCTAAGAAAGCGACCTCATTTAGCCAAAACTCACACTTTGTAAATTTGGCGTAAAACTTCTCTTTTCTTAGTCGCTGCAGAGCGGCTCGTAGATTCATGACATAGTTTCCTTGTCCTTGGAGTAGACCAATATATCATCAATAAACACAATGACTGACGTATCCAACACATCATGGAATACCCGATTCATGAGTTCTATAAAAGTTGTGGGTGCATTAGTCAATCCAAAAGACATGACTAAAAATTCATAATGTCCATATCTTGTTCTAAATGCTGTCTTTGGAATATCACCTTCCTTAATCTTCAACTGATGGTATCCTGACCGAAGATCAATCTTGAAAAACACCTTGGCACCTTGCAACTGATCGAACAAGTCATTAGGCAATAGGTACCGATTCTTGATTGTAAGCTTATTCAATTCACGATAGTCTATACACAGACGAACACTACCGTCCTTCTTCTTTACAAACAATACTGGTACTCCCCATGGTGATATGCTCCAGTAATTCCTGTAATTGCACCTTCAGTTCCTTCAGTTCAGTAGGAGCCATTCGATAGGGTGCTTTAGATACTGGTGTGGCTCCGGGTATAAAATCTATAACGAACTCTGTCGCTCGGTCGGGTGGTAGTCTTGGTAGTTCCTCAGGAAATACATCTGGAAATTCATGCACAACCTCAATATTTTCCATTCATGGTACTTCCTTGGTGAGGTCGACCACGGATACTAGATATCCAACTCCTCATTTCTCGAGGCATTTTCTAGCCTTTAATGTAGAGAGGATGAGTTTTCGTTTACGGGGTAGTCTGATTCCCGTAAAACTAAACTCTGCTCCTTCCTTGTCTTTAAATGTCAGTTCCTTTTCTGCACATAATAGGTTTGCAGAATGTCGAGCTAACCAATCCATTCCCAAGATAACGTCAAAGTCTGTCATCTCAAGTTGAATTAAGGTTGCATCCAAAATCTTCTAGCCGATAAGAACTGGACATGGTCCATAACCTTTTTCTAATTCCACTTCTAATCCCATAGGCGATCGTACAAGCAATTTGTAGTCTAAAGATCTGAGGGATAGATTTAGCTTCTTTCCAAATGACACAGATATAAAAGAATGAGTAGCTCCAGAATCAAAGAGTACTCTAACGGGTATGCCATTAATATGTACGATACCTGTGACCACATCAGGCGATGCTGTAGCATCCTCAGATGTAACTGCATAAACCTTTCCTTGTTGTAGCTGCTTATTGGGCTTAGGACATTCCCTTGAATAATGTCCCATTTGATTGCAGTTATAGCATTTTACTCCTTCATTATTTTGCTTTTGTTGAGGTTGGGCTGTTGGAGTAGTCTTGGCTGTAGCATTAAAGCCTTGAGTACGGAAGGGTTTAAATGTCTTTGTGTTCCCTCCGTTATAAGAATTTTCATTCGGCCTTTTGATACCTCTATTCTGAGCAAAGTAGCTCTTCCTCTGGCTCAATTCTAGTACTCAAGCAATATACACGGTTTCATCATAAACTTTCTTTTCTAGCCCCAAAACATGCTCTCGAATGCTTCCCCTAAGTCCCATGACTAACCTGCGGGTTTTAGTATTTTCCTCCTGCATGCTAGAGGGAGCAAAGAAAAACAGCTCTTTATAACGCTGTTGATATGCATCCACAGTCATTTGTCCCTGATACAAACTCAGGAACTCTCTTTCCATAGTGTCTCTGAAACTTCTGGGAAAATATTTCTCGAATAGTGCCTCTTTATAGATAACCTAGGTCAATTGGGTGTGCTTGGTTAATAGATAACTCCGAGTAGACTTCCACTAGTGATGTGCATCGTCTTTCAGCATTAATGTTGCACACAGTGCTTTTTCCTCCTCATTAACCATCATCATCATAAAATTCCTCTCCATCGATCCAGTGGGCTGGCCACAAAGGATCCGTTGGCTTGCCATTATATTCCTTAGGTTTCATTTTCAGAAAACGCTCAATTAGTCGAGAGTGGTCCAACTGATACTAAGCATAGGCCCCATACATAGGTAGTTGATACTGGTAACTGCCTTGGGCTACCTCAGGGTTCTGTACTAGAGCTTGCACAACTGGCGTCTAAGGTACTTGGGGTACCGTGTTGCTACCCCCTGGTACTGTGCTAGCTTGTCTAGCTGGCATAGGTGTAGTATGTACGGCTAGAAAAACCATTCCCATAGCAGCTTGCATATTAGCTTGTACTTGCTGTATTTGCTGCAGCTGTTGTGCTAGGTTCATAACTGCTGTAGCGAAATCTGTAGGTGGGGCTGGCAAGTTTGTAGGATTTGTTTGGCCATTAGCTCCTGTTGGTGCCATATTCTGATTCCCTTGTTCTTCAAGATTTGCATGGCTGTCTTCCTCTACAGATGGTGGTGGTGGAATTGGATTACGTCCTCGCCTGGTTACTCTTCGCCCAGCCATTTTCTATTCCGGTGGTGGTAGTGTTTGAAAAAATCATAGAACATGTGAGGCAATCATAATATACGTCATTTCCATGTCAAAATCCAACTAATCAATGTAAAATTCCAATTTTCCAAGTCATTCAGTCAAAATACTGTATTTTCCATCTTAGGGTCGATGGTGGGATCGCACTATGTCCGACCACAGGGTATGCGACCTCACAAAACCCTATCAGCTCACCGAGAGCCTGGGGTCGATCGTAGGGTCGGTATATGTTCGGCCACAGGGTCCGACCACACAATGTCTGTCAGCTCACCGAGAGCCTGTGGTCGATCGTGGGGTCGGTCATGTGGTCGCATATTTAGTGGAATTTTGCGACCGCACGACCCCAAATCAGGTTTTTAAACCTGATTTTTGGAGTCATTTGCCACTTTCTCTTTTTCCTTCAACTCAACTCGCTTCCCCTGAGTTGCTACAGTATCAACTACTTGTGTTTGGTGATTATTTCTTCCATTCACGACTTCCGTTCCTTTCCTTCAGGTATGTTCTCTACTGGTCCTCATTTTTAAGCTTTCAAAACTAGGTTTTTCTCCATTTATAGCGTTTTCTTCAAATTAAAATTTTTCTAATCGTAAAAATTTGATTCTTATTGAGGGCTTTTACTATTGGCCACCCAATGGATGAAACCCTCAAGAAAATTTGAGTTTCATCGGTTAGTTCTTGAGATACTTGAAATTTCCCATTTTTAACCTAATTTTTGGGATTTTTCCAAATTGTTAAATTTCTTCAAATTCAATCTTGCTAGTTTAAATTTCCAACTGTATGAGCCTTGCAGGATGGTTTGGAACATATGTAAGTCCTCTTGCCCAACTGTTTGGGTGAAAAGTGAGGCTTTTGGCCAAATCACGCTGTTATAATGCCAAAATTTTGAGTTTTTCACCATATCTAATATCTTGTCTATTTGTCTGTGTCTTTGCATATAGCATGGCTCATACCAAAGTTCCCTGAGCTCATGATCCTATCCACTTCCGGTCTAATGAAGCGGAGGCTCAGTATGCTCGTTATGAACATAAAAAGGTGGAAGGGGGTCACTGTGTAAACTTGGCTAGTTTAGCCTTGTTTAATGTAGAGGGTGCTTTTGGTGACATAGGTTGGCTCCCCGTGATATCGTATGAGGCTTGCACTTGTCCTGCTCTGGTGAAGCAGTTTTATTGCAACCTTCAGGTAGTGGGTGATCCAAATGATATAGACAGGGGTAGGGAGCTCAGGATCACCAATTATGTTGAAGGGATGGAAATCTCCTTTAACTGCCAGGAGTTGGCTGATCTCCTGGGCATATCAAACGACGGCCCCTTGGTGTACTGTACACCTAAGGAACCCCAGTTCCTATCTTTGATGATGCGTGCAGAGATAGATCGCCAGCTTCGAGAGGTGATCGCTGGGAGATGAAGGCAATCAACCTACGACCAGAACCTCGGGTGTACTGCAAGATTATTCAGCACAACCTGATTCCTCAGAGTGGGCATTATGAGAGGATTTCTCAGTTAACCCAATATCTCATATACTACATCTGCACTAGGCAACCCATCTGCCTTCCATACATTATCATCAGGACGATGATCTAAACTATGATGCCTGGTCAGATAGGCAACCTGTTATATGGGCATTTGATCACTACCCTACTCACTCGCCTGCATGTCGACTTAGTGGATGAGAGGATTCATGAGGATACCTTCTCATCTGACCTTGACTTGGAGGCCAGCTGCAAGATGGGGATGCGGGATGCGCGCGTTAGTGACGAGGAGAGGAACGCTATGGTGTGTCCCCGTACTCGGGTCGAGATAGCAGATACTGAGGCGGCAGCAGCAGCAGCAGCAGGAGTTCATGGGAGTGATGCTGAGGATGATGATCGTATGTATATGGATGTGGATGCCATACCTCCTCCATCACCATTGCAATCCACTGGAGCTGGCCCTTCTCGGGTTCCTTCTCACTCAGGTGGTCCTTCGCACCCACCACCAGATGACGTGATGGGGTTGCTGCGTGAGATTAGGGAGGCCCAGCGCGCGTCTAATCAGTGAATGACCGATCTGGTAGCTAGTCTCCAGGTGACCCAGACTCAGGTAGCCTGGCTGACTAGAGTGTCTGCTGAGGACTATGACCAAGATCGTGAGGCACCTCCTCTTCCAGCACCTCCGACTCCATGATGCATTCTTTTTACTTTTTCCTTGTACTACAGAGTAACTGTCCGGATTATGGACCGTACTCTGATTTGGATATATATATATATATATATATATATATATATATATATATATATATATATATATATATATATATATATATATATATATATATATATATATATATATATATATATATATATATATATATATATATATATATATATATATATATATATATACTTATTTCTCATCTTATAGTGTATTATTCTCTTTCTTAATTTTTGTCTCATACAACACAGGTGCTTATAGTGTGTTGTTATTAAAGCTTTTAAATTTTATCTTAACTCAGTTCACGGACTTGTGGAAGTATACCGGTTTAATAGACAGGGTCTGAGAGCTCTGATACCAAGTTGTCACACCTCGATTCTGCACCAATCAGAATGGTGTGATGAACCGTCTATGATCCAATGGTTCAACCAGGATTTCGAATAAACTGTGTCCTTTTGCTTAAACCATACACATCTACAATCATAATCAGAGTAAATAAACAATAGCGGAAGTTTTTAACACTAATGAACTGAGTATCTAACAGTGATAACATAAATAAAGTATCCAATTATCTCCAAAAGACTAAGACATAAAATAAAATAAATTAATCAATTACATCTTTTGAATAATCCAATTAATAAATCTAATTAAAGACGCATGAATTGCACTCGCACGACGGATCATGCGACTCCATCATAGCTTCTGCATCCATCGCCGCAACATGTCCGTACATCGGAGCATTCATATAATCTTCTACTGTAGGACTTGCATCATCAACTAAAAATATTCGACGTCGAAAGGGTGAGCACACATCATGACTCAGTGAGCAAACAAAACAATGCAACATACATATGCATGCATTCAATTCATATCTTTGGTCTGGTTCATAAGTTTGTAATGTGCAATAGAAAGGATAGGTGGCCGCCGCACCTCTATACACGAGTGTGTGAAGCCGTCCAATGGATCAAAAACCATTGCCATCCCACATGCACCCACCATGGAATAGAGATAGAGCTAAAGTGTTCGGATCAAACACGGCATGACACTTCCCTTGATGGCCTACCCATACCAACATGTAAGCCCCTATTGGCGAGGGCTTGCAAACTGGGCTCGCAACTAACCAATCATAATGTCAAATAGTGTATCCAAGGCCTCACCCTAGCATCCCTCAATACGTCTATAGAGATAGAGCTAAGGCTCCCCGACAGAGTCAGAGACTACACGGTCTGAGACCACCTTCCCTGATGCCCTACGACGTAATAGTTCTACTAAGGTAATGGCGATACGACGATGTCAGTGGACAAGACTTGAGTAGAGATAGAGCTAGAGTCTGGTGATTAGGATGAACCACAATGTCATGTCCTCCCCCTGATGCCCTACTCGTATCAAGTACACTAACCACACATAAACATTCACATGCCTATTCCTAGCATCATCATCAACATCATGTTATGAATAAACGGAATTAAATATGCATGAACAGTAATAACAGGAATATTGGATGACATGTGAAATGCACAATACACGCAAACAAGCATAGAATCATTCATGACATTGGACTCAATAAATAATAATGGTGTATCATTAGCCAATTAATTTAGGTCTTGTTCCCTCACCTTTGATTGATAGTAGATCCTCGTTTAAGCTTTGTAATTCACTCATAGACCACTTGGAAACCTAACAAATTTGTAAATTTTAAATTAAAATTAATTCTCATGAGTTTAGACTAACAGAAACTGAGGGGTCGGAGGTGTGGCAGCACCTGTGGTCTCAGTTTCTGCGACCACAGGGCATGGGGTCGCAGGGTGGGGTCAGACATACTTCGACCACAGGTGCGACCACACTTGTAAGACCCACACCCCATGAACCCAATCTAAACCTTTAGTTCATGTCGTAATAGGATTCCAATCATCACCAGGCCAGACGGGACGAACGGATGACAAACAGGTACGAAATCAGATCAATTTAAGTATGATAAACTTGATATCGGTCGATGGTACCGGTCTATGGTACACCAGCTATATTTACAATTCCTGAAATTTAATTATCCCTTAGTTATACATGCTCACATACAACAAAATAGTAAGCCAAATAGGAAGGGAACTCGTTCTAAACCAACATGCAAATTTCGGAGACTGAGTGGAGAGGGCTGAAACCATACAGTTGTGAAACCTACATGCAAATTTCAGGGACGAAATTTCTTTTAAGGGTAGGGGAGTTGTAAGACGCGCACTCCATGAATCCCATCTAAACCTTTAGTTCATGTCGTAACAGGTTTTCCAATCATCACCGGGCCAGACGGGACGAGCGGACGACAAACATATATGAAATCGGACCAATTTAAGTATGATAAACTTCATACCGGTTAATGGTACCGGTCGACGGTCGACCGGTATGGCCTGAGCAGCTTAGATCCTGAAAAGGATCTCTGTGGGTCCCACTTTCCAAATTTTGAACCGAAGGACTTTCCTAATGTAGGAGGCTTCCTAAATCTAACCCTAGCCTATATAAGGACCCTTAAACCTCCTAAAACCTCTCTCATTGATCCTCACAAACCCAAGAGAGGAGAAAGAGGTTAAAGAAGGAGAAGAAGCTAGGAAGGAGAGGGAAGAGCCGCCATTGTCGTTGGACGAAGAACTCTCTACCGCAAACCAACGATAAGTGCTTAAACATTCCTCTACTTTAATAGTACTAGGATGGTTAGTCATGTTTGGATCAATACCATGCAAAGCGAGGTATTGATCTAAAACCTGTTTTGCCGACAAACCCTAATCTAGTCGATAAACCCTATATTCAAGTTCTAGGTTAAAGATCATCGAAACTAGGACTTGAATGGAGTTGGAAACAACTCTAACTCAGTGCTCAGACCTAGAATGTGTAGGAGAAACCCTAGGATCATTAAGGGGTGACCGACGGAAGGCGAGAACCTGATGTATGGTCTTCTAGTACTGTGACTGGTATCTCTGGGAGACTGGTCTATGGGGACCGGTCGACCATACCGGTCGCACCTTTCCCCACAGTGTCGTGATCGGTACTGCGATCGGTATGCTCTGTGAGGAGTGTTTTTGACCCAGTTGGTTTTTTGACCAACATAAACCCTAAGAAACTATTATAACTCAACCTTAACATCATGTAGGACCTTGTGATAGTAAGTTTGGATTCTGTGACGCGAAGCAAGCTAGCAAACAAGCGTCAGGTAAGAGAATCTGACCTAAACCCTAATAATTTAATAAACAGTAAAACGTTGTTAATAACCATGATTCTATGGAGTGATGTTTGTGCATTCTCGCATGTCATCCTTTACTTTCAGTTATTATTATTGGTCATGCATACTTGCTATGCTAGATTGTGACTGTTAGGCATGTTATTGTTTTCGTTGGTGTGTGGAATGGGAAGGGCCGAGGGTCTGAGATCATTCCTCACACTAGCACCTTTTCGTATCGTTTTGTCTTAGCATGCTTGGTGTGGATAGGGTATCAGGGGGAGGAAGTGGCACTGTGGTCTCCGGCCTGGCCACTAGACTCTAGCTCTATCTCTATCCCAGGGAGCTATGCTGGGATAGGTCCTACTGTGATGACATATAGGATTGGTTAGTTGCGAGCCCGGTTTGCAAGCCCTCGCCAATAGGGACTTACGTGTTGGTATGGGTAGGGTATCGGGGAAGTGTTGGCGGTGTTTGATCCGAACACT
>CM053272.1:54429505-54459505 GCA_028583415.1 Protea cynaroides
TTAGCACTATCTCTATTCATGGTGGGTGGATGTGGGACGACAGTGGTGTTTGATCCATTGGGCAGCTTCACACACTCGTGTATAGAGGTGCGGTGGCTGCCAATCCTTTCTATAGCACATTGCAAACTTAAAACCAGACCATGATGTGAATATTACTCGCATAAGTTTGTTGCATTCTCTAATTATCTTACTGAGCTAAGTTGTGAGCTCACCCTCGTGTATACATTATTTTTAAATGTTGATGCAGGTTATACGGTGGAGGACTACCTGAATGCTCTGGTGTACAGAGGTGTTGCTGCTTTGGAAGTGCAAGCAGGAGAGGACGAGCATGACGCTTCATGCGAGTGCCCTTTCTATGTGTACCTCTAGGATTTGATTTATTTTATTTTAATTATTTTCAGTTGGAGATATAGTTGATGTAAGGATATTTATTTATGTTCCGATATTTGAATAATTAGATATTTTATTAAATTTATCAATAGATCACTCAGTTCATTTTATTTAAGACTTCCGCTGTATTTTATTATATTCTGATTATGGTTATGTGCAATGGTTTGTATGAGTGGACAGGGTCTTATTGAGATCCTGGTGTGAACCGTTGGTTCAGTAACGGTTCACTCACACTTCTGGTTTAGTCAGAATTGGGGTGTGACAACTTGGTATCAGAGCTCTTAGGCTCTGTCCAATAGACCATATTTGCACTTAACTAAGTCGATGAACTGAGATAGGAAGAATTAAAAGCTTTAATAAAAACACACCCTAAGCACTTGTTTGATGTCTGAGACTAAATATGAAAGAGCATAATATACTATATTGAATGTGGAATTAATAAACAGTCATGCTCTAGTGAGAAAACCATAGTGACAAGCAGAATGATCATGAATTACCAAACAAGTAAAAAAAAATTTATAAACATAAAATATTTAAAAGTATCAAGAGTTAATGGTGCCACAGGGTATAGTCCACAAGCCGGACAGTTACCCTGTTATAACAAAAACCATATTGAGTGGAGAGAAAAATAAGGTGATCTATCATGGGGTTAGGGGAATTGGAGAAATGGGGTCAGCGATGTCATAGTCCCATTCATATGCGGCCCTAAGCCAGTGTACCTACTCCTGCGTGACTCTAAGGCTGCGAGAAAGGTGCCCTAGGTCATGGTTTATCTCGCGCTGGGCATCCCAAATCTCCATAAACATACTCATCACGGTATCGAGAGGAGGCTGGGATGGTCCTGCTATAGGTATGGGTTGCGGTTCCCTTATCAGCCACCGATGTATGGGATAGCTGCATCATGGCAGAATGATCTGACAAGGGTTGAGAAATATTTTTTGAAGATGAACCCTCAAACGTTTCAGCAAAGGATCAAATCTATTGTAACCATATAACTAGATATGTTTATATAGGATGCAGTGCATTTTTTACTTACTCTTATGATTATAGAGGATGCACATACCTGATTCTAATTCTCGTACCTTAACAGAATACCTTCTTGATTCAACCTGTCAATTGGAGTTATAGATGTATTTTCTTAGAATTAGTCCTTATTATACCAATCTAAGCTACTCCCATGATCAACACCATGAATAGAGATATGAACCGAATGAACATTTAAAGGTTTAATCATTCCGAATGTACATCTTTTTTATTTTATACCTGATTTATTGATGTACTAAAACTTCTCCAGATTTACTCTTGTAGTGCCTTAACCTACAACATTATATACTCGATAGAACCTATAACCATGAGGCTAAGAGCTGTAAAATCTCTACTTTCATATATTTGGACCACCATGTAACCTAACAACCTTTGGATGCCGGTTGGATTACTATAGATTTACTCCTGATCCTTTAAACCTAGGTTCATTAGATAAAACAAGTGTTCTTTATTATATTGACTTCGAAAAAAGGAAATGAATCACTGTTGGATAAGCATTATGATTCTTATATTTCTCGACATCCATTGATAAGATGTTTAGTTAATAAGGAATTATTGGAAGGAAGATGATTAAATTCAGATTAGATTCTATAGCCAAGGAACCTTAGATGATGTAATAGAGGATCTGTTTTGAGATTACTGAATGGATGGATATGAGTCATGTCTATAAAAGAGTGCATGAGCAAAAAGTGAGAACTATCAAGAGTAACCAGTAAAGAAATAGATAGCACTCAAGTAGAGTTAAAAACTGCTATATCGGTATAAATTTTGACAAGGCAGAAGATTTCTAAAGGCAGATCTAAGAGTGGATACAAGGATGAAGTAAAAAATTATGGCATTGATAGTATCCGGATTATTACAAGTAATACTGAGTTATGCCCAATGTCGAGTGAGATGATTAAGTAAAGACCAAAAGAGTTTAGCTGAATTAATGAATTTATAAACATATACCCTAATGCTTATAGATAGACTTGGGATATGTAATGAGTAAATAGTTAGAAGATGCTTTTCGAGATATACAAAAGAGAGATCAAGGTAGAATATCAGTGAGAAAAGAGATGTAAGCTACTGAGTGCAATATGAGATTTTTTATGATAGTCTTTGAAAAATCATAAGAGATGAAGGAACTAGACAAGCTCTTAAGACCTTTATATCAAATTTCGCTAGTTCAAGCTCTTTTGGACTAGATGTTGTAGTGGGTAAGTGTTATGAACATTGTATGAATCATATGGATGGACAGAATTTAGATGCAACCTAAATCGACTTGAGATGGTAGACTTTGACGTCATCTTGGGAATAGACTGGTTATCTCAACACTCTACAAGTGATTATATGCATAGAATAGGTTATCATTTAAGAACAAAGATGGCACATACTTTGGTTTTATTAGAAGCATATTTCCTAGGAAGCGGAAGCTGATCCTCTCTGCCCTAAAAACTAAGAGATGCTTAGAGAAGGGAGAAGTGGGGTACTTAGTGTCTGTGGTCGACATCACTGTAGAGGTGCCAAAGATGAAAGATCTAGATGTGGTACAAGAGTTTCCAGATGTATTTCCAGAGGATCTACTAGGTCTACCTCCAGACAGGGCTACAGAGTTCGTGATAGACCTCATGCCAGGGTCGGCGCCGGTGTCTAAGGCACCGTATAGTATGGCCCCTATAGAATTAAAAGAGTTGAAGACCCAGTTAGAAGAGCTACTAGATAAGGGTTTCATACGACCAAGCATATCGCCATGGGGAGCACCTATATTGTTCATCAAGAAGAAGGACGGTAGCGTACGACTATATATTGACTACCGAGAGTTGAACAAGTTAACTATCAAGAACCGATACCCTTTGCCTAGGATCGATGATCTGTTCGATCAGTTGCAGGGTGCAAAGGTTTTCTCAAAGATTGATCTTAGATCAGGGTATCACCAATTGAAGATCAAGGCAACGGATATTCCGAAGACTGCTTTCAGAAAAAGGTATGGGCATTATGAGTTCCTTGTAATGTCATTCGGGTTGACTATCGCTCCAGCGTCGTTCATGAAACTAATGAACCGAGTGTTTCATGACATGTTGGACACTTCGGTCATCGTATTCATTGATGACATATTGGTCTACTCAAAGGACAAGGAGACTCATGCAATACATTTGAGAACAGCCCTACAACGGCTGAGAAGGGAGAAACTTTATGCCAAGTTCAAGAAGTGTGAATTTTGGCTAAAAGAAGTGGCCTTCTTAGGTCATGTAGTATCCGCAGACGGTATCAAGGTAGATCCAAGAAAGATCGCAGCTATAGTAGGATGGGATGCACCGAAATCAGTTGCGGAGATTCGTAGTTTCTTTGGATTGACTGGTTACTATAGAAGATTCGTGGAAGACTACTCAAGGATCGCCGTTCTACTAACCAGACTAACCAAGAAAGGAGAAAAGTTCATATGGACAGATGAGTGTGAGAAGTGCTTTCAAACTTTAAAGTCAAGACTAGTCTCTGCACCTATCTTGACCATCCTAGCACTAGGCTTGCCGTTCAACTTATATACAGATGCCTCAGGGTTGGGTCTTGGATGTGTATTGATGCAAGGAGAACAGATGATTGCCTATGCATCAAGATAGTTGAAAGAGCATGAGAAGAACTATCCTACGCATGATCTGAAATTAGCGATGGTCATTCACGCATCAAGACTTGGAGGCACTACCTTTATGGTGAAAAGTCTTAGATTAAGTCGGATCATAAAAGTTTAAGTTACCTTTTCACTCAGAAGGACCTGAATATGAGACAGAGGAGATGGCTGGAACTATTAAAAGATTATGATTGTGATATCCAGTACCATCCGGGTAAGGCAAACGTTGTGGCTGATGCCTTTAGCAGAAAATGGGCATTGAAACCTGAGGCAGGACCTAGTACAAACGCTGCACTGTGTGCTGCAGCCTCGGGTTCAATAGAGAAGGATAAAGACTATATATTAGAGACTGCAGGAGATCCAGTGGAACAGGGCTTAATTCATAAGTTCACATTGATGTTCATAGCCTTGAAAATCTCATCGGATCTAATAGATGAGGTTAAAGTAGCAATCCTATAGGATCCACACCTCAAGACTGTGCAAGAAGATCTAGAGAAGGATAAAAGCAACCCTGACTTTACTTTGGATTCAAACAAGGTACTCAAGTATCGTGGATGATTATGTATACCTGAGAGTGAGAACTCAAATATCAGAGATAGAGTTATGACAACAGCTCATTACACCCCATATTCGGCACATCCAGGAAGCACCAAGATGTACCATGATTTAAGAAGATTATATTGGTGGAGGGGTATGAAAGCGGATGTAGCTTGATTCGTATTCCAATGTCTGAATTGCCAACAAGTTAAAGCTAAAAGGCAGAGACCTGTAGGTTTGCTACAACCACTACAGGAGCCAGCATGGAAGTTGGATTGTATCACAATGGATTTTGTCACTGGCCTACCCTTGACACCAAGGTTAGTGGATGCAGTATGGGTTATAGTCGATCGACTTACCAAGACAGCTAGATTCATTACCTGTCAGACCTCAGTATACAATGGAGAAGCTAGCCAAGCTATATGTGGATAATATAGTCAGACTTCATGGCGTCCCAGAAAGTATAGTATCTGACAGAGACCCTCGTTTTACATCAAAGTTCTGGGAAAGATTACAGAAAGTCATGTGAACCAAGTTGAAGTTTAGTACAGCTTTTCATCCTCAAACAGACGGGCAGTCAGAAAGAACTATTCAAATCTTGGAGGATATGCTTCGAGCGTGTGCCCTAGATTTCAAAGGAGCCTAGGACGAGAAGCTATCACTTGTCGAGTTTGTTTATAATAATAGTTACCAGGCTACGATCCAAATGGCTCCATATGAGGCACTCTATGGGAAGAAATGTCGTACACCCCTGTTATGGAATGAGGTGGGAGAGAGAAGGATTGTAGGATCGGAGTTTGTCAAAGAAACTTGTCGAGTGATTGATCAAATCAAGAAAAGAGTGAAGACAGCTCAAGTTCGACAAAAGCACTATGCTGATAACCGATGTCAAGATCTGGAGTTTGCAGTGGGTGATAAAGTGTTCTTGAAGATATCACCTGTACGCGGTATGAAACGATTTAGTAAAAAGGGGAAGCTATGCCCCAGGTATATGGGACCATACGAGATTTTGACCAGACGTGGCAATGTGGCATATCAACTGGCTCTACCACCATCCATGTCAAGCGTTCATGATGTGTTCCATGTGTCTTTATTGAAGAAGTACGTGAGGGATCCATCGCACATCTTGACAGCAGACCCACCAGACTTGACAGAAAACTTGACGTTTGAAGTTGTACCTGTGATGCTCACAAGCTGACGTTTGAAGTTATACCTGTGATGCTCACAAGCCGAAAAGTACAACATCTCCGAAGCAAGGATATCTATTATGTGAAAGTGCATTGGAAAAGCCAAGATGTAGAAGAAATCACTTGGGAGGAAGAGAACGCGATGCGAAAGGAATACCCTAACCTTTTTGACGACCAAGGTATGATCAAATTTTGAGGCCAAAATTTATTTTAAGGGTGGGGGAGTTGTGAAACCTACATGCAAATTTCGGGGACGAAATTTCTTTGAAAGGTGGGGGAGTTGTAAGACCCACACTCCATGAACCCGATCTAAACCTTTAGTTCATGTCGTAACAGGTTTTCCAATCATCACCGGGCCAGACAGGACGAGCGGATGACAAACAGGTATGAAATCGGACAAATTTAAGTATGATAAACTTCATACCGGTCGATGGTACCGCTCTATGGTACCGGTCGATGGTCGACCGATATGCCCTGCGCAACTTAGATCCGAAAAGGATCTCTACGAGTCCCACTTTTCAAATTTCGAACCGAAGGACTTTCCTAATGTTAAGAGGCTTTCTAAACCTAACCCTAGCCTATATAAGGACCTTTAAACCTCCTAAAACCTCTCTCATTGATCCTCACAAACCCTAGAGAGGAGAAAGAGGTTGAAGAAGGAGAAGAAGCTAGGAAGGAGAGGGAAGAGCCACCATTGTCGTTGGACGAAGAACTCTCTACCACGAACCAACGGTAAGTGCTTAAACCTTCCTCTACTTTAATAGTTCTAAGATGGTTTGTCATGTTTGGATCAATACCATGCAAAGCGAGGTATTGATCTAAACCCTGTTTTGTCGACAAACCCTAATCTAGTCGGTAAACCCTAGATTCAAGTTCTAGGTTGAAGATCATTGAAACTTGAATGGAGTTGGAAACAACTCTAACTCAGTGCTCAGACCTAGAATGTGTAGGAGAAACCCTAGGATCATTAAGTGGTGATCGACGGAAGGCGAGAACCGAAAGTATGGTCTTCCGGAGACATATCGGTCGACCATACCGGTCGCACCATATGCGACCGGTACTGCGATCGATATCTCCCGGAGATTGGTCTATGGGGACCGGTCGACCATACCGGTCGCACCTTTCCCCACAGTGCCGCGATCGGTACTGCGACCGGTATGCTCTGTGAGGAGTGTTTTTGAACATAAACCCTAAGAAAACTATTCTAACTCAACCTTAACATCGTATAGGACCTTGTGATAGCAAGTTTGGATTCTGCGACGCGGAGCAAGCTAGCAAACAAGCGTCAGGTAAGGGAATCTGACCTAAACCCTAATAATTTAATAAACAGTAAAACGTTGTTAATAACCATGATTCTATGGAGTGATGCTTGTGCATTCTCGCATGTGATCATTTACTTTCAGTTATTATTATTGTTCATGCATACTTGCTATGCTTGGTTGTGACTGTTAGGCATGTGATTGTTTTCGTTGGTGTGTGGAATGGGAAGGGCGAGGGTCTAGGATCATTCCTCACACTAACACCTTTTCGTATCGTTCTGTCTTAGCATGCTTGGTGCGAGTAGGGTATCAGGGGGAGAAAGTGGCACTGTGGTCTCCGGCCTGGCCACTAGACTCTAGCTCTATCTCTATGCTGTAGGGATCTGCGCTGGGATAGGGCCTACTATGATGACATATAGGATTGGTTAGTTGCGAGCCCAGTTTGCAAGCCCTCGCCAATAGGGGCTTACGTGTTGGTATGGGTAGGGTATCAGGGGAAGTATTGGCGGTGTTTGATCCAGACGCTTTAGCTCTATCTCTATTCATGGTGGGTGCATGTGGGATGACAGTGGTGTTTGATCCATTGGGCGGCTTCACACACTCGTGTATAGAGGTGCGGTGGCCGTCGATCCTTTCTATAGCACATTGCAAACTTAAAACCAGACCATGATGTGAATGTTACTCATGCATATGTTTGTTGCATTGTCTGATTGTCTTACTGAGCTAAGTTGTGAGCTCACCCTTGTGTATACACTATTTTTAGATGTTGATGCAGGTTATACGGTGAGGACTACTTGAATGCTCCGGCGTACGGAGGTGTTGTTGCTTTGGAAGTGCAAGCAGGAGAGGACGAGCATGACGCTTCATGCGAGTGCCCTTTCTGCGTGTACCTCTAGGATTTGATTTATTTTATTTTAATTATTTTCAATTGGAGATACAGTTAATGTAAGGATATTTATTTATGTTTCGATATTTGAATAATTAGATATTTTATTAAATTTATCAATAGATCACTCAGTGCATTTTATTTAAGACTTTCATTGTATTTTATTATATTCTGATTATGGTTATGTGCAATGATTTGTATGAGTGGACAGGGTCTTATTGAAATCCTGGTGTGAATCGTTGGTTCAGTGACGGTTCACTCACACTTCTGGTTTAGTCGGAATTGGGGTGTGACAACATCCTCCCTAGAAACTTCCCGTGGGCATGTGATCGGACATATGTGTCTTGTGGGGTCAGACATCATGCGACTTCACGTGCGACCAGACGTGTTATGGTCGACCTTTCACTCTCAACTTCATTCCT
This sequence comes from Protea cynaroides, assembly GCA_028583415.1. Taxonomy (NCBI): domain Eukaryota; kingdom Viridiplantae; phylum Streptophyta; class Magnoliopsida; order Proteales; family Proteaceae; genus Protea; species Protea cynaroides. Next base: position 54,437,839 of record CM053272.1, read on the forward strand.
TCATGTTTGGATCCTTTGGCTTATCATCATGGTCCTTCCTATGATTGTTTTATGGCTCAAAACTTTAATTTTATACACCATCAATTGTCTACAATAATTTCCTCCATGGGTTCTCTTGGAATTTGTCCATGGATGGATGATTTGGATTTCTCCTAGATCCTATCTTTTTCATGAACTACTCTAGGCTCTTAATTAATCATGGGAAATAGGTTCATACCTTATGCTTGCTGAAGATTCAGAGTTTTCTCTGAATTTTCCTCCTCCTTAGTCTTCCTCTTCAATTCTCCTTCTCTTTCTTCTCTTCTCTTTCTCTCACTTTCAATTAGAGTTCTAAAAGGGTGAAAGAGGTTAAGGGACGTCCTATTTATATAGGAAAATCCTCCATAATATGCCCTAATGAGTTTAGGAAGAACCCCCTTCGGATTAGGAAGGTTTCCTTAATTCGATTTCTGACTAGGTTCCTTGGGGTCGGAGGTGGGGTCGCAGAATCCGTCGACCACACCTTTTCAAACGTCCGACCACACGACCAAAATTCATGTGGTTGGACTGTTTTGAGGTGTGGTCGGTCATACCTGTTTAGGTATGCGACCACACACTCATAATTGACTGTTTTTGGGTTGATTTCATACTTGGTCTTGTGGTTTCTTTACGCACTTGGTCCACTTGGCTCGACCATGATAGGTAGACCTGATACAAGGTGGTAAGGCCAGTTAGTTCGATATGGGTCTTACAGGATCCTTTGGTGACCTCTACCCGAGATTTTTCACGTTCACTTTGAAAAGGACTGGAAATAAGGAATATTGGTACTTAAATAGTATGATTCAGATATCGGATGATCAAGATATGATGATTTGAAGTTCAACGATAATTTATGCATGCATCCTACGATAATTACATAAACGCCCCTATACTTTCAAACCGACTACAACTGTGATACCTTCCTTGTTTGATGTTAGAATTGGATGATTCTGATCTCAATTTGAAGATAATTTCACGACCTATACATCCAAGTAGGTAATAGCCCATGACCCTACTGTGGGGCTCATTAAAGAATCACAAACCCTTGAATTAAAAGCCAAAAACTTGTCATATGGATTCACTTATGCTGGGGATGGCAAAAATGGGGTGCTTACAATATTAACCACATAGAAATTCGAATTTCAATATTTAAAATGAATAAAATACACCACACGTAGACTTAACATAAAGTACTACAAAATATTTTCAAAGACAACACATTATAAAGTCTTACAATAAACGTATTATAAAAACATTTGAATCATTGAAACACATATAGAGTTCAAGTAGTTGCATCAAATGATCAAGAAGACTATTCCCTTCCTTTCTTCTTAATTGCTCTAAGGAGCCATGGTAGGAGAGACGCGTTGTTTATTGAAATGAACAATGCTCTTTTGTTTAGGTCCTCGAATACCTCCAAAGTAAGCACGTGGTCAGTACTAACCTCAATCCTCCAAAGAATCAAGAATTTGAAAAACTTTGTCAAATGTGGTGTCTATTTTTTCTTTATTTATTTCTATCCTTTTTAGCTCTAACCGAACCTCCATATCTTTTTTTTTTCATCTCCATAAAAGTTGTCATACTTTCTTTTTTATATTCTTCAATAAATACCATTTTGTTAATAGTTTCATCTAACTTGGTAGTGTCACTAAACTTTGACCTTTTAGATGACACCCTGTGGGAAGCCCTTCTCTTAGACTTTTTTACATTAGATACCTCAATAAGGTCATCATCATTAAAACCATTGAAATTTAAGTCGTCCAAGTTTACCATGCTATTGGAAGCAGATATCCCTTTTGGTGTTGTTAGTGGTGGGTTGTTTTTGTAGATACAAATTGCACCTTCACCATCGGCGACAACATCATAGAACAACTCATAGAGTTAATTACCCCAAAAAAAAAAAAAAAAAAACTCACAGAGTTCTTCATTTTGCAAAGGTGTTGTCTTGAAGTGTTTTCCTTGGAGATGTTTCTACAATATTAATTTTGAAATAAGGAAAAAATATAACCATATTTTTAGAATTATAAACTACAAATTAAAGATGAAAATGTCATGTGAAGGGTTTACCTTTACATAAGAACTCCAATGCTCTGCACTAGGTGGATCAATAGTTCCTAGTGTCGCGTCTCATCCCCAACCACTAGTCTTATTTTTTAGCCACATTCATGCAACCCACGTGGCTTTCAAAATGTTCCATTTATTTTTAAGTTGTGTCATAGTGAATTGCTTCCCACAATTTTGATTAAACTCTTTCAAAATGTTAGCCCACCCATCATTTGTAAAAGATGTATTTAGCTTGAACTCTTTCCATGACTGATTAAGCCCAATATCGATCAAATTTAACCCTTCCATCAATCCAAACAAATGAATCTTTAAAACTCTTCTCATCAATTCTCATATCTACTTCATTAACCTTTCCTTTATCCATTTGAAATAAATTATGTCTTCAATTAAAACAGATAAGACAAATCTATATACTAATTTATAATAGGAGTAGGAGTTCAGTTTTTTCGAAGTTATAAATAGGAAACTTTGCTGTTTTTTCCTTTTCTATATAAAGTTATCTATAGCTCATACAATATATTTATATAAAACAAAAATTAATACGGTAAGAGTTTCCATTTCAAATCAAAATAAGAGGAAGATAGCTAGCAACTGCTATTGCTACTACATCTGATGATGGCAATTCTTTTTCTAAAACTAATACGTAGTTGGTTTTTTAAAGTAAATCTATACTCCTATACAATCACTTTATTGGGATGTCAAGGTCTACAATACTTAAAATCAAAAGAGACCTATCTATACAAGCAACCAAAAAATAAAAATAAAAAAATAAAAAATAAAAATAAAGGCGCAGGTAAACACTAATCTTTCAGTAAGAATGTGGTAACTACTTGACTAAAAACCTATCACAGAATAAAAAAATATTGAACTTCAGCAAAGGCAAATACAGATTTTTGCTCTTGCACATTAACCATGGTATTTAACTAATAAATAAGATTGATTCTAAGTCATGAACCAGAGTTACTACCCTATGGTATTTAAGTAGGCCACAACACTAACAACAAAGACAAAATAAATAGAAAAACATTCCATTGTGCAATCAAATCTTGTTAGTTGGTCTACTATTCAATTAATCAATCCAGTTAAATCCAAGAATTGAATGGTTGAAATTGTCCAAATCTCACATCCTGATTTTGGCAAGGGACAAGATATTTTTATAAACCCAAATCTTTGGTTATCCTAAATTTTCAAGAACCAACATCATAAACACAGAACAATTTGGGTCCTTCGACCAAACCAAAACGCAAAGAAACAAAAAGGGGCAGTTTTCACAACCAAACCAAAACATGCTCATGATCTTTGTCCATGCTGAAAAAGGGGTAGTTTTCACGGCCTGATTCTCTAAACTGAGTAACCACCACAAAAAGATGAAAATAAAGTGCCACAATGAGAGAAACTACAAACAAAATTTGTAGGAAAATCCTCTGTTAAACTAGCCTTCAATGATTATTTTATTCCCAGTACCTAAAGAAGAATAAGCACGATCATATGATCCACATAATTCCGTCAGAAAGAAGGAACAGCAGAATGGAAGTAATAAAATAAACCTAAATCATTTCTTTCAGTTAAAACAAATAAACAACCCTACCTCAAGACTAACAAGGTTCAGGAATCCAATAGTGGAATAAAAAAATAAAAAAAAGTAGTACCTGATTGTAAGTCTTGACAAGCCTGCAACAAAGGCAACCACAAAGCTCATGACCAGAACTCGTCGGAATCTGTGCAAAATTTGCCATTTCCAAAATAAAAAATCAATAATAACAGAACAATGTGGGTGCTTCAACCAAACCAAAAAAAACCTAAACCATTCCAATCCATTCGAGTAAAACCTTAAACATGAAACAAAAAAAATCCATAAACGCAGAGAAAGAGAGTGAGAGAGTACTAACCTCTTGAGTACAACAGAGAAGATGAGAGCTACTTTGAGTTCAGCGGAGTTGAGAGATGCTTTGAGATGGGAGATGCTTTGCACACACACACACACACACATACAGAGAGAGAGAGAGAGAGAGAGAGAGAGAGAGAGAGAGAGAGAGAGAGAGAGAGAGAGAGAGAGCTGCTAACGATGAGATTTGCCAGAGAGCTTCTAACTATGAGAGATTTTAATGTCAACAATTCCTTCTTTATAGAGTATTGTTTTTATCCGTTATAAGCAATGGACGCTTTTACCCTCAATTTTAGATTTTTTGGAGATAAAAAATAGCAGGTGCAACTTAAAACTTGTGCAAAAAGCAGATTCAAAAATATTTTCTGGCAAAAATCAAAAAGAGGTTGAGACCTCTTTCTGAATTTGAGCCTATTTTTATTTTTTATTTTTTGACAAGAAATAACAACCAAAAATGATACAAAACACCTACAAAAATAAAAACTTGTTAGAAAAATAAAAACAAAAATGATACCAAACACCGCCTAAGCTCTCTTTTGTATAATTTATATTTATGTTTATGAGCTATTTATGAAAGATCATTTATTAGAATAAATTCTAAGTCATAAATAATAATCCTTTAGTACCACTAGATAGAAAGAAATAATAATAGATTATCACAATAATGATAAACACCTTCTAACCTATTTGTAGATTTTAGATTATATTGATTTATTTTAAATATAAATAAATACCATAAATCGTACCAAACCACTACATATGTCATGATGTATTATATAATTAATTCTATAATACATTCCGAAGAGAGCCCTAGTGTATAAAACTAAAAGTCTTGTGTTTTTAGTACAAGGGAAAACATACTTTTCAAATTTTCAGTTAGAGAACTTAAGTCTTAACAGCATGGGGTGCGGTTGACATTATCGCAGAAAATGGGGGTGGTTGAATTATCGGTAAACCTCAGGGGAGGTGTGTGAAATTTTCCAAAAAAAAGGGTAAATTATTATTGTGGGTTGTGAATTTCTCAAACGTCACAAGGCATTTTTTTTTTTTTTTGCATGAAATTCCCATAAGGAGAGATATATTCATCCATTAAAGGGGAAGACATCAAATTACAAAGGTAGGAGATCTGTTGAGAAGGCAAAAATCCGAAAAAAAAAACCCAAACGAGGGTAACTCAGAACCCATTTGGCCACGTAATGAGAAAATTTGTTTAAACATGGTACATGGCAGAAAGAGTAATAGGAAAAAGAGCCATGCAAACGAAGAATGTCAACAAAAACCGCAAAAACTTCAACTGGTGGAGAACTCTTCTCATCTTGAAAACAAGAGATAAGAGTCATCGAGTCTGGCTTGATTGTAACAGTGACCAAACCCCGACAGCAGGGTTGTTTGCAATCCAAGTTTGACTGCTAAGGCCTCACCAATAAGAACTGACGATGGTAAGAGATGACTGTCCTGCAGCAGCTCTGGTCGCAATAGTAGTGCGATCGAACATCCAACTGAACACAACCCAAAACCCTAACGTGGGTGTCCGGCAACAACTCCGGTTGCAACATTATATACGACCGGACGTCATACTGGACACTTCCCGAGAGGTCCCTTACTTTAACAAGTCTGGTTGCATGAGATTTGCAACCGAACCTCCAACTGGACAACATCCGACTGTGTTCACAGTCTGGATCCCAGATCCGTGTCCCTTTGACTGGGTTGTGGTCTCTCCTCCTAGCTCATGGGATGCGTGGAGTTTTATTCTAATTACTAATCCTGCAATATCCACTTACATTCATTACTCTATGGCTTGCTGTGCAGGTTTCCGTTAAACCTGAATAGCATTGCCTTTGATTGATATCTAGTCATTAATGGCCGCCAGAGGTTCCCTCCAAACAGCCATCAAGGATGATCCCATTCTTAGAAGGCTTTACCCTAAATTTATCAATAAGAAGAAGGTCAACACTCATACCCATTGGTTTTTCGTTTGGTGATACGAGTAATTTTGCGATAACGCTCTAGAACTTTGTTTTCCTCTTCTCTCTCCTTGGCAACACCCCTCTTGTGTTATGAATGCGTCAGAATATTTTAGGAGAGTTTTGTCATATTGTACACAGAGGAAGGGAGAGAGTGTGTCCTAAGAGAATTGGAGTCTCCCATTCTAGTTGCAACTCTAACTCCCTAGGGGGGAAGGGAGTCCCACGTGACAAGTGTCATGTTGGACATGCACAAGGAATCTCCTTACCACCTCCAGTGGAAGAGGTTAGATTAGGGTGGATCCCACTCTATCTATCTATAACTACTTCCACAATTTCTAAGATTTCTCCCAAACACGTATACTGTCTGGCAGTAGTGTCCAGTTGCACCTGTTGTCGCATTTAGTGACCGGACCAATGCAACCAGACAATGTTAGTTTGCATGCTGAACAATCCATGATTAAAATTAATTTTACTATCTTAGCCTTTTTGGGATTGATGTCTACTTCAGTGTCATATCCATCTCATCTATGGTGGGAAGATCTGCCATGTGTCAAAATCCAAATTAATCCGAAATTTCGAGGGTGCAAGTCTTACAGAAGGTGCGCTCGAGTTTCCATCAAGAACACAAGATTCGGGCATTGCTTTGCCACTATGGCACGAAGAATACAAACTGCCAAGGCCCACCCAATACCTTGACAATTCCAACTGATGGCCTTCATGAGTCATCGCGAGACCAAATGTTCCGCGGTCCCACGGGTTCAACATGCACAATATCTTGAGACGAAGAGTAGGGGTTGTATCTTGTTGCTTGTTTCCATCGCCTTTGGGGAAGAAGGGGGGCTTCAGAGTGAGGCGGTGGTGAGTATGTGAGAATGGGACCTCTAGAGTGAGACGAAGAGTAGGGGTTGTATCTTGCTGCTTGTTTCCACCTCTCTTTGGTATAGTTTATATTAATTTTTATGAGTTATAAGTAAATTTCTAAATCCAACTATCGGACATGTCGAAAATCGATTCGATCCGGTCTGGATTGGATCAGTATACGTAGGACCGAAAACCCAAAAAGAGCCAACTTGATTCGGCCCTACCATACCAAAATCGAACCTTATTGGACAGGATTTGAATTGTGCTTTCAGAGCCTGATGAAAAGCCAAAACCGGACCGGATGAATTGATAAGTCCTAACCAAATCGGATCAATAAGACCGAAAATGAATGAACCCGACAATGGACCGAAAAGAATCCATTAAGCCAACATTTTATTAAATATACATGTAGAAAACCAACACCGAAACCAATCTAGTCTAATGGCCCGATAGAGCCCATTAATCCAACTTTTTTACTACGTATACATATTGTAAATTGAAATTAAATGATAGCAGACTGATAAGAGTGCATTAAGCAAGCCCAATAACAAACCGACACCAGACCGAGTCGTTAACTAACGTGTATAGTGCAGTCCCACCCCACCCCGAATATCTTATTGGACATGTTTCGGACCGCCCCAAAAAAGCTCAAGACTGATTTGATCCGAACCGAAACTAACCCGCACCGATCCATTGACAACCCTAGGTTTATGGAACCAATGGAAAGCTGAAACATATTTGATACTGTATATTAATAATATCAAAACAAGGATCGGATCAGGGATCAGAGATTGGCAGGATGCAATGTAAGATTTTCTTAGATCTCCCTTGGGTTTTTCCCATGGGATTTCCCATGAACTCTAATGAACATACCACACAGATTACTAGAATACAATGGGTATTGAAAAGAAATGATATGACGCATACCTCTTGCTGTAGATTGATTTTCGACCGTTTCTTTCGCTTTGAATGCTTAGAATGCTTGGATCAGAGTCTTCCATAGCCTGTCGGGATCCCTTGATCTTCTCTCTATGTATGGGAATAGGAGAAGAAAATAACATCGTGGCTGTGGGAACTCTAACTATTGGTATTTATAATACCACCCCCAACCCTAGACCAGTCCTACAGTGGACCAGGTTGGTCCATCTCTATTCATACTTAAACCGGTCTACCTGTAACTAGACTCCCACTGAACCAACTAAGTTTATAATTAATTTAACCCATAAAAATATCTTACATAAAAAACTGATACGAATCAATACCGATACTTTAAACCATGGTCCTAAGTAAAAGATTCCTCAATAATTATTTCCTCCATAATTTTAAATTCTAATCTTTGGAAGTAGAGAAGATCACAAACTCTAGTAAAGAAAGGATTAGGTTTACAAATGACGGGATTCTGAAATTGGGAAGGGCAGGAATCCACCAGACGATTTAACCAAATATTACGATGGTCCCATTTTCCACTTCTGCATTTTTACTTCCAGAATAGCTCATCAGCCTCTCAAGAAGCTAATATGAGAAGTTCTTCTTGCGAAGGAGGAAGATTCTGAAAGTGAGATTAATGGGAGATCAGAGCTGCCCAAAGACAGATTTGTTCCAATGCTGGAGGCAACAGAGATACTATGGATTTTGGAAACTATACTACTGATACCCAGGCATTTGAGAAAATTTTGGACTCTGTGTGCTTGGTCAATGGTCACATATTTATCTTTCCTTAATTCCTACGAAATCTATTGGACCAAATCAGGCGATTTTCTAGAATTGAACAATTTTCAGAAGATGGCCCATTTTATTCTGATTTTCCCATAGGTTCAGTTTGATTACGAAGAAAAAATAAAAAATCAAGGGGAAGGAGAGTGAAATTTTTTCTAATTCTTTCATGCTAAGAAATTGACTTATGATGATTAATATTGTTAAATTTCCATCTTAAAAGTCAAAATAATAAATGAAAGGACTCTCACATATATAAGGCATTCAAGATTCTAGACTTAAGTTATGTGGAACTATTCCCAACACTCCCCCTCATGTTTTTTAGATAGTAGTTCACGTGACAAATGTATTCTCATTTTTATGTGACTGTAATGAGGGAATCTAGAGCTCTGTAATGAGGGAATCTAGAGCTCTGATATCCTATTAAGTTCACATCTCAAAAGTTCAAACTAGTAAGTGAATGACTCACATATATAAGGCATTCAAAGTTCTAATCTTAAGCAATGTCGGATTATTCTCAACACTCCTCACATGTTGCACTTCTTTTGGGTGACAGTACACGAGGCAGATGTGGTCTCACTTTTGGGTGACCGTAATGAGGGAAATTGGAGTTCTAATACCATGTTAAGATTCTATCTCAAAAATTCGAACCAGTATATGAAATGATTCTCACATATAGAAGACACTTAGGTTCCAAATTTAAACAATGTATGATTATTCTCAACAACTATTTTTATTACTGCTCTGTTTGTTTCAATGTAAGATTTTACTGTAAAATTTTACGTGTGACATTTTATATGTAAAAAAAAAAATTCAATGTTTTTTTCCAAGAGATAAAATATAGTGATCTCTATGGGGGATGGAAAACTTCGTCTTTATTTTATTTATTAGAAACAAATTTTGAAATTTTTTTTACATATAAAATATTACACATAAAATTTTACATTGAAACAAACAGAGCAATATACATGGATTAATTGACACACGACAAATTAGTATGACTAACATTGACTCAATCATACAATTGTTAGATTTATGGGCTTTATTAATTATTAAACTAGTCAATTAGTGGGAGTTTGATTGACACGGTATAAACCGGTTTGATTGGTTCGCCACTGGTTTGAGATTGATAACCCTAATTCTATTATGGGGAGGAATTAGGGGTTATGGCAGTATTTATCTATAAATACTGATCAGGGTCCCCACAACCACAGTTAATGAAATAATTCTCTCTGCACCCATTAGCAAGAGAACTGGGATCCATGAAGGCTGTGGAAGACCGTGATCGAAGGATCAAGATCAAAGTTTCAACCTTGAAGTAGGAGATCAAACATCATTACAGGTATGTGATTAACTTTAGGTTTTCTCTACCATTGTATTCTTTGAGATCTGTAGGATATTAAATTCTAACAGTTGGTATCAGAGCTAGACCTACAGACCTAGAATCAATGGTAGAACATTGCATACATCTCTATCTGTGTTTTTTATTAGAAAAACTTGAATATTTTTCAACTCAATCGAATGAATATGGTTAAATTATGTTTGTATCAAAGAAATTTTTTTTTTCACCAGTGAAAGTTTATTTTTTTTATATCAAATTAAAGATCTCGTCGAGACGGTCACGACGATATCAATTTCGTGGCCGTCCGACGTAGGACGCGCTCTGACGCACCGCTGGCAGCAGAGAGTGAGATCCACTCGCTGGAAAGAAAAAAAATAAAAAATTTTGTCGGCCGCCGCGACTCGAAAACCCTAACGAGTCAACTCGGCGAGTAGACCCGTGGATCAACCGGGTACACGTGCGGGTCGAACGTGTGCCGGATATGTGACCCAAAAATCGGTTAATCGACCCGAATCCTACGGTTCAGCCCCGGGTAATGACCCGACCCATAACACGAAAAAAACCCGGTACCCGACCCGATAACCCAGTCACCCCGGTTCAGTTCGGTTTTGGTTTGTTCCGGTTCGATTCACTTCAGACCAGACCTCTTGATTCGGTTTGCGGTTCAACCCATTCTAGAGAGTGAGTTCACGCGCCTTTTAAATAGGCGCGTGAGGGCGCGTAACAGGTCCGATCGACCTGCGGTTTCTTCTGCGTGAATCTTCTCGTCATGCTCTTTTTTCTGGTATACTATATTGATGATTTTTGATATTTTAGAGGGTATTTTTCAATAAAATAATACCTATGGGATACTTTTGGAACATGGTTTGCAGTTTTTTATGCAGTATTTGTTTCAATTTTAACTACCAGATGTATGATGAGATTTATGGTGCATGATATCAGATTATTTGAGTTTTATAAATGCTTAAATATATTTAACGTATGTGTTAAAAATTCCCATTTAGCTATCCCATTCGATTTTGTGAATATTATGATAGAAGTGGATGGTGACCACCAAAGTGGCACATTCAGTTTTTTATTATAATGTTTTCAAACTCAAAGTATTTTAATATTTATGGACAGCTCAGTTAGTCAATGTCCACCCAAAGGTGGCTTGTCAAGATTAAACAAAGTTTATGCACATGGTTTAAAGGGTATTGGCCTAGGGATTTTTCATTCACCCAAAGGTGATGGAATTCTGATGACCATTACTTCTTTGCAGTTTAGCACAGATGTTGAAAAGAACCAGTGCATGTATCGTCCCAAATGATGTATATGTAGTTCGGTTGCCTTTTTCAAAGAAAAATAAATTAGCTTGTTCATGTAATATACATGTATATATTTTTTACTTGCTAGCTAATGTTTTGGTAATTAATCATGGAATCATAATCATATACTCTGTATTTTTAATTGATACTTATTATGATGATTAAAGTACCACAGGATGTCTATTCAATCAAGTTACTTAGTCTTTGTACCCATGTTATGCCTACAACTTATAAGAAATGGCTTAGGAAACTTAAGATAGCAATTGGTCTCTCTGACCTGGACATTGGCATCACAGAAATAAAACCTGAAGACCCAACTGAAAATAGTTCTCTGGCTGAAATTCAACATATGGAAAAATGGGAAAATGCTAATAAAAAGTGTTCCCTAGTTATTCAGAGAACTGTCCCAGAGTCAATTTTAGATAGCATTCCTGATTTGGACAATGCAAAGAGATTGTTGGAAGCTGTACAAGCTAAGTATGAAACCTCAAACTGGTAAAGTGGGTGAATTGTTGACTATTCTGACTGGTACTCGTTTTGATGGGACTGGTAGTGTGAGAGATCACATAACTTATATGGAAGGAGTGGCTGAAAAACTCAAGGGACTTAGAAATCCAATTACTCAGGATGTTTTGGTACACTTTATATTGAACTCTCTACCAGATCAATACAAACATATTAGGACAGCCTACAAGACTGCCAAAGATAAATGGACCTTGGATGAGCTCACTTCAGTATGCAATGAAGATGAAAAATTGGTTAAACAACAAAGGATTGAGAGTGCTAACTTAACTATCTACAAAGGACAATATGAAAAGAATAAGGGAAAGCATGGTTTTGGGCCTTACATGAAGGGAAAGAATAATTGGAATAAGGGTAGAAAACCATATGATAAGGGTAACAAGGAACAAGAACAGAAGAAGGATCTGAGTGCTGTTAAGTGTTTTTGGTGCAAGAGGTCTGGACATATGAAGAAAGATTGTAGGGCTAGAGCAGCTGGCTAGAGAAAAAGAATCCGAATACTTGGTATTTATCATTCTTTTGTCTGCTTTTGAATCCTATTTAACCTGTGCTCCTATGGATTCTTGGTGGTTTGACTCTGGCTCCACTGTCCATGTTACTCATTCCTTGCAGGGGTTACTAAGCAGCAGGACACCCAACAAGGATGAAATCAGCGTGTATGTGGGAAATGGAGTGCGAGTGGGAGTCGAAGCCATAGGAGTTGTTAGGGTTCATTTACAGTCAGATATTTTCATAGACTTAGTAGATACAGTTTATGTACCTTCCATGAGAAGGAATTTAATTTCAGTTTCAAGACTTATTTTGGATGGATACAATGTTAATTTCAATAAAGATGGCTTCATTTTATTACGTGATTCTCTTTTTATTGGTAGTGGATGCAACATTGATGGTCTATATAAATTGGTTTCTGCTACCCCTTTGGTGTTGAATGTTAGTTCTAAACGGTTTAAATTTGATAACAAATCTTCTATGTTATGGCACAGACGTTTAGGGCATATTTCTATTGAGAGGATGAAAAGGCTTATACAATCCAATATTTTGAGACCATTAAATTTTGATGATATGCATGAATGTGTGGATTGCATGAAGGGGAAGATGATTAGATCAAGAAAGAAAACTGCTACACGTAGTAAAGAAATTCTGGATCTTATTCATACAGATATTTGTGGACCTTTTCCGACCCCTACACTTGGTGGACATAGATACTTTATTACCTTCACTGACGACTTTTCTAGATATGGATATATTTTTCTCATCTCAGAGAAATCAGAATCACTTGATTGTTTCCAAATCTTTAAGGCTGAGGTGGAAAATTTATTTGATAAAAGGATAAAAATTGTCAAGTCTGACAGAGGGGGAGAATTTTATGGAAAACCAGGTAACTTAGGACAGCTCCTTGGTCCATTTGCAAAATTTCTTCAAGAACATGGGATAATTGCTCAATATTCCATGCCTGGGACTCCACAACAGAATGGAGTGGCTGAAAGGAGGAATAGAACCCTCAAGGATATGATGAGAAGTATGATAAGCAACTCTAACCTTCCTGAATCTCTATGGGGTGAAGCTTTAAAGACTGCTGCATATATTATTAATAGAGTACCTAGTAAATCTATCCCAAAGACACCTTTTGAACTTTGGACTGGTAGAAGACCTGGTTTAGATCATTTGCATGTTTGGGGATGCAGGGCAGAGGCAAGGTTATATAATCCCCATGAGAAAGTGTTTGATTCCAAAACTGTTAGCTGTCATTTTGTGGGATATCCAGCCAGATCCAAAGGTTTCAGGTTTTATTGTCCTGGTTCAATAAACAGAATTGTAGAAACTAGCCATGCTAAATTTATTGAGAATGATAGTGAGTCATCTCAACCAAGGAACCTAGAATTTGATGAAGAACAAGTAGAGATTGTTGTTGAATCAACTCATACAGATGAAGCTTTACCTAAAACTGTTGATACTGCACCTGAGGTTGTCCCTATTCAACCTGATAGTCCTGTTGAAGAATCTGCACCAGAAGTGAGAAGGCCTACTAGAGCACGTAAACCTGCTATACCATCTGATTATTTGTTATATTTGACAGAGGCAAATTATGACATTGGTCATGAGGAGGACCCTATAAGTTTCCAAGAGGCTGTAAACTGTATCAATACACCCAAATGGGTGGAAACCATGGAAGATGAGTTGATATCTATGAACAACAATAAAGTTTGGGAACTTGTAAAATTACCAGAGAACTGTGTACCCATAGGTTCAAAGTGGGTATACAAAACTAAATGTGATGCTAAGGGCAAGATCGAACGCTACAAAGCAAGACTAGTAGCAAAAGGGTTCAAGCAAAGAGAAGGAATCGACTATAATGAGACTTTTTCTCCGGTTTCCTCTAAAGATTCCTTCAGAATAATAATGGCATTAGTAGCACATTTTGATTTGGAGCTTCATCAGATGGATGTAAAAACTGTTTTTCTAAATGGAGAATTATTAGAAGATGTGTATATGTTCCAACCAGAAGGTTTTGGGGTAAAGGACAAGGAGAATATGGTATGCAAGCTTATGAAATCCATTTATGGACTAAAGGAAGCATCCAGACAGTGGAACCAGAAATTTCATCAGATTATAACTTCACTTGGGTTCATTGAAAATATGAATGATCAGTGTATATACATGAAGATCAGTGGGAGTAATTTTATATTCCTAATCTTATATGTGGATGACATTTTATTGGCCAGCAGTTCTAAGGGATTACTTGTAGAAACAAAAAGGTTTTTGTCTAAAAATTTTGAGATGAAAGACATGGGAGAGAGTACATTTGTACTTGGTATTCAAATTTATCGTGACAGAAAGAAAGGTCTTTTAGGTTTATCTCAAAGAGCGTATATTGATCGTGTTCTCAAACGGTTCAATATGTCTAACTGTTCTGCTGGGGATGCACCTATGATTAAGGGAGATAAATTTAATAAGAAACAATGTCCAAGAAATGATTTTGAGAAAAATTGGATGGCAAACAAACCTTATGCTTCTGCAGTTGGGAGCTTGATGTATGCACAGGTATGCACTCGTCCTGATATAGCCTTTGTAGTAAGTGTATTGGGACGATTTCAGTCAAATGCTGGAGCTACTCACTGGACAGCGGCAAAGAAAGTTATGCGATATTTACAAAGTACCAAGGACTACATGCTTGTCTATAGTAGTTGTGATACCTTTGAGTTAGTGGGATACACAGATTCAGACTATGGAGGTTGTACAGATGATTTGAAATCTACCTCAGGGTATGTTTTTCTACTGTCAAGAGGTGCTGTTTCTTGGAGGAGTGCAAAGCAGACGATTGTGGCAACGTCAACTATGCATGCAGAGTTTATAGTTTTGTATGAAGCTACTAAGCAAGCAGTTTGGCTGAAAGGTTTCGTTTCAGGTTTAAAGATTGTAGATTCTATCAGTAGACCCCTGAAGAAATACTGCGATAATGATCCAGCAATATCGTTTGCAAAGAATAACAGAAAGTCAAGTGCTTCTAAGCACATTGAAATCAAATATTTGATGGTAAAAGAGAAGATGACTGAAGGTCTTATCACGGTGGAGTACATCTTGATCGATCAGATGATTGCTGATCCTCTAACGAAGGCTTTATCAGTGGGAGTTTTCAAAGGACATGTACCTAGCATGGGTGTTGTTGAATCTTTTGATGTGCTCAGTTAGTGGGAGATTTTATGTTTACTCTTTGACTTTTATTTATAATTCATTGAGATATAGTCATTTATATTTTTTTTTATGTTAATCATGATCATTAACATTTATTTGCTATTGTTATTGCTTATTTGACATGTCACAGATATGAGGCAGTATTTAGCCAAAGTTTCAAGGCAGTATTTAGCCAAAGTTTCAAGGCAGTATTTAGTCAAAGTTTTAAGGCAGTATTTAGCCGAAGATTTAAGGTGGTGTCTAACCAAAGTATGGTATTATAATTCTGGAATATTTAAATACCATGTTATATTACCCATAAAGGTTTTGAGGTAATTTTGATTAAAGGTTTTCTTAATCAAGTTTGGACTCGCATGAGAGTTTTACTTTTATGCATTATCTCAGGTGATCTATTTATTAAGTAGACCTTTGTTGTAGCTGACAGAAGATTATACACCATATGTTTAGGTGTATTGTCTGTTGTTGCTCACATTGGCATGCTTGATGGATGGGTCAAGGTTGTGGCAGTTTAGTGTATCAGATTTCATGGCCACACTGATTGATGATAGTTTTTTATAATTAATTTTGCCCAAGTGGGAGATTGTTAGATTTATGGGCTTTATTAATTATTAAACTAGTCAATTAGTGGGAGTTTGATTGACACGGTATAAACCGGTTTGGTTGGTTCGCCACTGGTTTGAGATTGATAACCCTAATTCTATTATGGGAAGGAATTAGGGGTTATGACAGTATTTATCTATAAATACTGATCAGGGTCCCCACAGCCACAGTTAATGAAATAATTTTCTCTGCACCCATTAGCAAGAGAACTGGGATCCCTAAAGGCTGTGGAAGACCGTGATCGAAGGATCAAGATCAAAGTTTCAACCTTGAAGTAGGAGATCAAACATCATTACAGGTACGTGATTAACTTTAGGTTTTCTCTACCATTGTATTCTTTGAGATCTGTAGGATATTAAATTCTAACAACAATTTCTAGCCTTGTTTTTCAAAGTCTTAATTTGTTGAAATTTTTTTATGCAAACAATATTTTGTCTCTAAGAATGCATTTATAAGTCAAAAAAGAAAAAAAAAAAAAAAAAAAAAGAAAAGGAAAAAACACATTAAGATGCCTTTTCTTGTGGTGGGTTCTTTCAAATCGCACGACTTAAACCCTCTCTTCAGACAATTTTTATTCTATCCTCAAAGAGACATTTTTTTTTTCTTTTTTTTTTTAACAATAAGAATGATCCTCTAGAAAGGGAGATTCCCATGACCCAAGCCTAAGATAACCCATAGACCATTGGGCTAAAGCCGTTAAACCATGAACAAGACCATTGGCTAATTGCCTTCTCTTTTTAATTAGGAAGACAAAATGACTGAATTGAAAACAAAAGGAATTTCCAGCTGCAATGCCGTTTGCAATCCTAAGCTGATTGTATTGGCATCACAAGCTGACGATGGATGAATTAGATTTTTTTTTCTTTCGGTTCTGTTTGTTTCCATATAAAATAATAGAAAATAAATTTTTTTTGTACAATAAAATTTTGCCTTATTTGTTTTAATGTAGAATGAAAAGAAAGAAATAGAAAAATAAAAAATTTTTTACCTAGGAGGTAAAATCGTCATGTAAATTATTATTCGCATGAAAATATTTTACAAAAAAACAAACAGAGTCTACATATAAATGGAGGATGAAAACAAAATTAAATTGTGGCAAATGTCGCCATATCCATTCAGCTACTTAATAGTTCGAGAGCTAGATACTGACTAGGAATCCATGTGAGAAAAAAAAAGAAGTGTGTGAATCATTTTTTATAAGTTGGAAATGTAAGAGTGAAAACATCTATTTAGTCGGATAGTTGGTCTTTTGCTTGTTGAAGCAAGGACTTGAAAGAGATCTCGAATTCTAGTCTCCTCCCACCCCAATAGTGTAACTTAGAATACAACCTATAAAGAAAATTGAAAAATAAAAAAAAAAACGTCAAGACCTTAAACATATTGGATCAATGATACTTATGTCTTAGAAATATAATAGATTTTCTTAGGGAAGAGTTTTACTCTGGGTGAAGTTTCATTATACCAGGAGATACATGTCAGCATGTCAGCTGGCTCCAATTTTAGAGGATATGTAGGCCACACTAATAATTTATTCATGGTGAAATTTTAGGCTAATTAGACAATCCCTGTTATTATAATGGTTGAAAGTAAGTTTATAAGCCTAAAAAATAACAAAACAAAATCTCAATATGAATCGTTAATTAATATATATATATATATATATATATATATATATATATATATATATATATATATATATATATATATATATATATATATATATATATATATATATATATATGAATCATTAAAAAAAAGAAAAATTTCACGTAGTACCCAAATACTTTGACAAACATCACTTACCATTCAAGTTTTTCAAAAACATCATCTATCATCCAAAATTCTCCAACGTTACCCTATTAACTGATGGAAAAGAGTTGAAATTTTGTCTAGACGTTTATACCCTTCTCATTTTAAATTGAGAAACATCACCTACCACCCACTAGTTCCTTCTCTGGCAACATCTTACCACCCACTGGTTCCTTCTCCGACAACTTTTTGATCTATTCGCGGTTGCACACACTCATTGATACAAAAGAATACCTCAGAGGGTGAGTGACAAGAAAAGAAAAGGACGGGATGCATGGATTAATCAGTGTAGAGTCCCAAAACCGATATGTTTGGTTGCCTTCCCTAGGGAAGTAAAACGGTAAAGAATATATCCAATCACTTTCTCTCACCACTCACCTAACTCGATCGAATGCTTAGGGCACACTGATGGAGTGCCTGGAGTAGAGGACGGAATGGCACAATAGCTGCCATGAATGCCAAAATCAAGGCGAGTGAGGTTTTTGGTTATCACTGAGAAGGGGATTTGCAGCAAGAGACTCCAGAACCTGAATCATCGTTTGGTTTTCGGGGCTCTACTTTGTTCATCAGAAGGATATAAGATCAAGAGTTCGAGTTTTTATTTTGTTTCATTTTTGTGTTTTACCCTGCCAATTATCTTCCCGTTTCTTTTGAATTTTGACGATTCATTTCAATCATTTCACACTATAATTTCTTCCCTAACTTTCTCAGGATTTTCTGTTTTCCAGAACCAATAATTAGAATAAGCATTCAATTGACTAATTATTGGCTTAGCTTCTTTTTTAGAATCTTTCATGTCCAATGCAACTTTTTGGTGGAAGAAGAGTGAAGAAGAGAGAATGAAATGCATTGGACTCGCAGGAGCGCTGAAAAAATAGCCCTTAGGAATGCTGCCTGAACTGGATGGAGCACTAACATAAGGAGTAGAGCAAGCAATCTAAAGTTGTTTTGCCATTGTTAGGATTTCCAAGGCTTGCTGTTGCTCGTCACTGCCAAGGTGATTCGCTGCTTTTGCAAAGAATTTTTTTTTCTTTTTTTGATAAAATGTTGCAGAGAAACAGAGAGGAAGAAAAAGTTGTTTTGGGGGTAGGGTTAAAAATAAGTAAGGGTAAACCCAACTTTTCCCCTTAAATAAATGTATTACTATCAATCCAAAATTCGTTAACTGCTGTTAGGGGATTTTCTATTTTTTCACTTACTCAGTCGAACCTTGTAGATTCAACAGAGCAACGAGGCAAGTGTTAGGGGAATTTCCCACATCACCAATAAGATGGCGACAGTTAGAAGGAGACGATCCACGTCAGCATCTCCAAATGAGTCTAAGATGACATTCCTATAATTTTTACCAACGGATAAGGACAAAAGCGTCATTTCAATAGCTTTACAAGAATATTTCAGTCATCATACACCAAACAAAGGTAAAAAAGATATTTACAAAGATGCACTATTCAATATAAATGCTCAACGAATCCCAAGATTTGAGGTACACAACATTTAATATTCTTTCCTAGGGATTATCACTCTGACATCTCGGACTGAGAATCTCTCACTTACTCCATCTATATTTAAGTGGGCTTGGATACTGAGCCTATTGACTGTTCACAAAGCCTTAACTTAGGCATCGGAGTGGACCTGGGGCCATAGGCCCACCTCCCCCTTGCCTTTTCTTATGTCTTGCAGGTCTAGTCAACATGGTAGACCTCGGATTTGGATTTGGGCTGAAACAGTTTGGTGCCCATCGTGAGGCCCTGAGTGATTCAAAGTTTGAAGACAAATATCAAAGGGAAATGCTAAGGTATGAATCCAAGAAGAGCAAGAAGTCATGCGGTGAATTTTAACCCACCAGCGATCGAACGTCCACAAAGCCTAAATGAAGTTTGATATCAAATCAGGGCCTTGGCCACAAAGAAAGAAGGAAAAGAGGTCCGTAGACCCAACACCATCATTAAAAGCATACGTTATTTATGAGCAGTTTGATGCGGTAGCTCAGCAGCTAAGAGGCCTTAACTAGATTCCCTCAAGAATTTCAAGCACCAATTACAAGAGCAACCTTTAGGCCACCTCCAAGATTGCATCCACCGCACGATCTAATACCTCAGGCGGATGACCATCCAGAAAGCCCCATCGCCGTGCCCTAACAGGGCTGCCAAGAGACGGACCTAATAATGGTGGGGCAGAGAAGTCATCCTCAACCGGAGATGGAAGCAAGATGGACTCCATTTCTCAACACAGGTGGGTTTCCATTTTTTAATAGCTTGGGCCGCAACTGAGCATTGGACTTGATATCCAGAATATGATGGAAGACCCATTGATTCTCCAACATGAGCACCAGCCAGAGGCAGTCATTAGTGCAAACACGGGAAGAGCACCAAGGCGGCCAAAGACAGATGCTAGAATAGAGGATCAACTCACCTTCCCATAGCAAAGGATGGATGTTATGGCGAGTTTAGTAGGTGCCCCTGCAACAGAGAAGGACTATTGGGTTGACATGGATTATAGGCGCTCAGCTTTGTGTCCTCCACATTTCATCTTGCTGAGTAGATCGAACTCCGATAAATACATGACCCATCGGTCAAACCAGTTTGGCATTACAGAACACATTTGACCGAGGAGGGTAGATTGAGCTTTAACATACGAAAGTAACCCATTGGCCAAAATAGTTCCCCATGCAAACACATTAAGCCGATGAGGGTAGATTGAGCTCCAACATTCAAAAGTGACCCATTCGGCCAAAAGAGTTCACTTTGAGAACACATTTGACAGAGGAAGGTAGATCGAGCTCCAAAAAATGGTAAGTGACCCATTCGGCCAAAAGAGTCCACTACGCGAACACATGGCCGAGAAAGGTAGATGGCAATAAGCACCGACATGTGCTGAAAAACACAAGTACAACCAACTCCAACATTAATTCAATACAGAATAACAATTCAAAGATAGACCGATGTGTATTGGCCGCGTTGCCCACATCAGCCCCATCACATCTGTCCCCATTGAAACTCATATGAAGAAGTGGATCACGTGCAAATATTGTAACTCACATCAGTCAGCATTCAGAAATAAATCGATGTGTATTGGCAGCGCCGCCCACATCAGCCCCATCACATCGGTCCCCATTGAAACTCTTATGAAGAAGTGGGTCACGTGTAAATCCCGTGACTCACATCAATCAGTATTCAGAAATAGACCGATATGTATTGGCCACGCCACCCACATCAGCCCCATCACATCTGTCCCCATTGAAACTCTTATGAAGAAGTGGGTCACGCGCAAATCTTGTGACTCACATCAGTCAGCATTCAGAATTAGATCGATGTGTATTGGTCGTGCCGCCCACATCAGCCCATCACTTCGGTCCCCATTGAAACTCTTATGAAGAAGTAGATCACGTGTAAATCCCATGACTCACATCAGTCAGCATTCAGAAATAGACCGATGTGTATTGACCGCGCCACCCACATCAGCCCCATCACATCGATCCCCATTCAAACTCTTATGAAGAAGTGGGTCACGTATAAATCATGTGACTCACATCAGCCAAGATTTACAAAAGGACTGATGCGTATTGGCCGCGCCGCATACATTAGCCCCATCACATCGGCCACCCTTCAAATACTTATGAAGAAATGGATCATGGGCGAATCCTGTGACTTAAATCGGTCCCATCACATCGATCCCCATTGAAACTCTTATGAAAAAGTGGGTCACGTGTAAATCCCATGACTCACATCAGCCAAGATTTACAAAAGATTGCCGAAATGTGACTAACGTCGAAAAAAAAAAAAAAAAAAAAAAAAAAAAAAAAAAAAAAAAAAAAAAAAAAAAAAAAAAAAAAAAAAAAAAAAAAAAAAAAAAAAAAAAAAAAAAAAAAAAAAAAAAAAAAAAAAAA
>CM053272.1:54462005-54470225 GCA_028583415.1 Protea cynaroides
TCAGATCGTGTCAATTCAAAATCTCCACACAAAGCAAATAAATAATTTCTATATTCTAAATTCTTAAAACTGATAAGACCGTTAACTTTTTAAACATTTAATATGATAAATATGTATTATTCATGTATAATATGGTTTCAATATAAAAAACACGAATTTTCACCAATCTATATAATATTTGGTAAAAAATCATTTTATTCAGCCAAATAATACGGTTCAGTATAATACCCAAACTAACGAACTATGTGTAACACCCGGTCAATTTACACCCCTAGAAAACTTATAATTTACAACTATGACGTGGTTTAAAAACAAGACAACCATTGGTCCAGCCAAACCGGAATTGAACCGTCCTAGATTCTCTCAGTTTTCATTAGAAACAGCGGTTAAGACAGAAAAGAACCGAACCAAAACCATAAAGGGTTCTGCATCCGGTCTGATTTTAAAACTATGACAATTGGGTCATACACATGTGACAAAGCCAGCTGAGCAATCCAAAGAAAAAAAAAAAAAAAAAAACCGGTAATAACCGTTAAACAGTAAACGACACGGTGATTTGACTAAGATACGCCGAGCCACGTGGCACCAAGGACCCACCTAATCTTTTCCCAGTTCCAGGTTTTCGACTAAAACGCCGTTCTGGATAAACCATGGGCTAGAGTAGAAAGTAAGAACCGATCTCAATTACGAAATCACCCCAATAGCTGTTTCCCGTTTCACCTATACAAATAGGGGTAAAAATGAATTTTCACTGGATTCTGTGCCTGTTCAATACGGTTGAACGGATCGACAAGCTAGTAATTATGAATTACAGAGAAATATTAAGAGCGTCACTGTGTTTTCCCTCCATTTTCTTCTCCTCTTGTCTGAAACTTGAAGTCCACCTGATTTGTTTCTTATTTGTCTTCGAAATTTAGAGTTCTTGTTTTGGATTGATTGGTAGGGGTTTTGTACATTTGATCGATCTGCAAAAGAGTGTAACCATGGCGAAAGGAAGGTATTCTCGGATTCCGAACAGGGGATCGTCTTCGTATACGCTCCTCGTCGTTATGTTCCTCGTGCTTTTTCTCGTTCTTTTGATTCTTCTCGCGTTTGGAATTTTCTCTATTCCGGTCAATAATGGTGATTCCCTTAAGGCTAACGATCTCAGTTCGGTTCATCTTCAGAATGTCATCAAGTATGTAGCTTGGAATATGTTGTTATTGGAATGATCTACATTTAATGATGAATTTTTTATCCGTTTTTTTTAATATACTGTTGAATTCCGGAATTGTTGCAGAACTGGACTTGGGGAGAGAGGGGACCAGTGGACGGAAGTTGTCTCGTGGGAGCCAAGAGCCTTTATTTATCACAATTTCCTGGTAAGCTGAAATTTCCTTTCTCCTCTATATTAATCTGTTCTTCCCCCCCCCGAAATTTTTTTTTTTACAGAGGAGAGTGGATTGTTTCGATCAATAGCCGGTTGTTTTTAGTACTTGCACTGCTATCCTATCTGGTCTTATAATTAGTCATTTAATTTGTCCTTCCGTGGAAGAATTTGCTCCAATTAATATATTTCGATTCATTTGAAATTGCAGTTTCTATTCTTCTTGAACTTTATGGCATCTTTACGAATCATATAGAAGTCTAGGGTCAGACTTAAATCTATTATGGAAATTTCAGAAATTCCTTTTGAATGTTGTGAAATGCATAAGCAATCCGGCGGAATTGCAAAACTGAATGATTTTAGTGATCATGGATTCCTGTGGGTTAATTGTATTCTGAACCTGCAATCAGTATCATCCAGGAACAGTACGTATGAGATTCTCGGGGCCGTGGAAATTTTTTTGACCTGATTGACTAAATGTTCTTCGCAGAGGTCTTGAGTCTATGCAAAGTCTAGGAGCTTTTTCATTTGAAACAACACCATGGTTAAATGTGTAGAGAGCTTGTGGCCAACAGTCTCCTTTGCGGTTTGGAATAGGTTATGCAGTCAAGTAGTTACCATGTTCTTATTAAAAAATAGTCATTACATCATGCAGATGATGATCTATTTTTCATTTATCAAGTAAAGAATGATCCAAATTGGGTTTGAGATCTATATATTGCATTCCTTGTTTATAGACATAGTTTTTAACTGTCCAACTCAAGATTTTTCTCTCAACACCTTTGAACAGTCTAAGGAAGAATGCGAGTACTTAGTTGAACTTGCGAAGCCTTTTATGGAGAAGTCAACAGTCGTTGACAGTGAGACTGGACAGAGTATGGAAAGCAGGTCTTATTCTCTCTCTCTCTCTCTCTCTCTCTCTCTCTCTCTCTCTCTCTCTCTCTCTCTCTCTGTGACTGACATACCTTTGGTGTTTAGGGTACGCACCAGCTCTGGAACATTTCTTGAGAGAGGGCGTGATAAGATCATCAGAGACATTGAAAAAAGGATTGCAGACTTTACTTTCATACCTGTAGGTATGCAGTTTGGAGAACAATATGTATTTATGATTTTGGTGATGGTTGATATTGCCAATTCTATTTCTTTTCATTGTATCTTGTCCTCTTACCTGTCATCGATCTATGGTTTTACATGCTTCACTGAAAGGTACATACAATGGCATTTGGAAGAAAAGTAATGGGATTCTAGCCTCCAATTGTTTAGAACACAAACAAAAAACTAGAATCTCAGACCAAGGAATAAACCAGAATATAAGAGAAATCAAATTTCAGAAAATCAAACAGTCTGATCCAGTCAATATTCAGGTTGAAGGCTCAGTTTGATTAGGAGAATAAGATATCAGAATATGCAGGTCATCCAATGATCAGATTGAAAGGAAGACACCATCCTACTGGGAGTAGGATTCTGAGATCAGAAATCCAGAACAGTAGAGTTAAGGTATTCAGAACAGATCTATTTTAATGGAATTAGTAAGAAAGAATAATAGCATCTGAGACCCAAAGAACTAGCATAAATCTAAAATAAGCTTGTTAAGATTACCATAAATCCCCAATTTTAATAGGAAAAGCAGAATTGAAAAAGAATTTGATGGGGATGATTTTAAAGCTCAGAAATTGAAAGGGATAATAAAATGAAGTCAGCAACAATTTTGAACATGGAGCTGTAACCAGGTTTCGAAAGTCAGAACCAGAACTGAGAATCTTAGATTTCCTGCTTGAAGAATGATTCTCAGTAAATCCATTGAAAGACTGAAATTTCAAAACCAAAATAATAACAGAATTCTAAGTAAACTTAGGAGGAAAGAGAAGACTATCTACGGAGGATTCACTTTCAAGCCACCATTCCCTAACACGGCAGGGTATTTTGTTTATGGTTGAATCAATTTGAAAAAGACCTATAGTTACAGATTTATAACAGACTATGATTAAAAGCAAAAAAATTAAGGGAAAACTATTTGATACCCACTTTTGGGTTTCACTTTACCAATCTACCCAATCGATGTTTGCTATAACAAAAATACCCAAAAACGAGTTTAGGTATTACCAATATACCCAAAGCAGTGTTCCATTCTCACCATCTATCTTCTTTTGAAAATTTTGCCCCCTTGACTGACCTTTTCCTTTCTCTTCATTCATTACCTCTCTCTCTTCTGACCATTTTACCTTCTCCGGCAACAACATTGGGCTTTTCCAATGTAAATAACACGTAGCTAGAATATTCAAAGAAAACTGTTAAGAATTAAAGAAAATGGGAAGGATCAGCCAATCTAACCTTTTGTCTGTCGGAGACGGAGCAGCAGCGATGACTCGCTTTTAGTGGCTACCAGCAGAGACTTCAATAGAGATCAGAGGGGGAGAGAGAGAAGGATAAAAAAAAAAAAACCTCAATTTGCATGAAAAGCTGAACTGAAAAATAGGCAGCAGTAGCTGCGACAACAGACAAGCGAGTCTTGCAGCGAGAATTCTGCTCTTCGCCTAACACTGATGGCTTTTGACGCTTCATATTCTTTGGATTGATTCGATGTTCTCCGTGGAACATAAATTAAGTCATGGGTTTACATTTTTAAAACGAAACTTCAATTTAGATTTTTGAGGAGATTGAGCTTTTTATTGCTTTTAGATTCGACAATTTTGGAAGATCGTGTCAATCGAGCTTGTTATGGATAGAGTCATGGATTTTTGAACTTGTTGATGACGAGTTTCCAGCATATTCCAGTAGGTTCTAAGAGTTTTCCTGTGGTTTCAATAATTGGAAACATAAAATGGGTTATAGATTAAGGCTTGGAAACATAAAATGGGTAAGAGATTACGGTTTCAATGTATCTTTGAATCTCTTCCCTTTAATTCTCCTTGCGACTTCAAGGGGATGGTTGAGTTGGAGTCTTTGTTGATGACTTCTATCTCTCTTTTTCTCTCTCTTTCCCCTTTTTTTCTTTTTTTCCTTTTTTTTTCTTATGAATTTTTTTTTCCCCCCCCCCCCCCCCCCCCTTTTTTTTTCTAAAACCTTCTTTCTCCCCCCCCCCCCCCCCCTTATTCTTTCTTCTCCATTACAAACCGTTTTTTTTAAGGGTCCCCCCCCCCCCCCCCCCTCCCCCCCCCCTCCTCCCCTTTTTTTTCTTTCCTAAAATATATGTTATTATTTCTTATTTTTTTTTTTTTTTTTTTTTTTTTTTTTTTTTTTTTTTTTTTTTCTCTTTTTTTTTTTTTTTTTCTATCCTTACTATTAGGCATCCTGTTACTCTCTCTTCCTCTAGATACCTAGGGGCTCTAGAGCAAAGCTGGCAGAGGAGAAACGATTGACGGATCAAGCACTGTACTTTCAGTAGCTACAATGTTGTTACCGGAGAAAGTCATGAAGAGGAGGCAGAGGGAAGCAAGTGGGTCAAAATTGTCAAAAGAAGATAGGTAGTGGAAGTGAAACACTGTTTTGGGTATATTGATGATACCCAAATTCATTTTTGGGTATTTTCGATATAGAAAACATGGAGCAGTAGATTGGTAAAGTGGAACCCAAAAAAATGGATAATCAGGTAGTTTTCCGAAGAATTAAACCAATGGAAGAATAAACATGTGCAGGAATTAAAGAAGATAATGGTACTGACCTGATTCATTGGAAGGAAGAAAGAAGAAGATAAGAAGATAAGAAGAAGTAGAAGAAGGGGATATGTATTTTAGGAATCCCACCTAAAACACTACCTTGGAACTACCATCAAGGCTTCCTAGAATAATCCATATGAAACACTTCAGCAGCAAGCATTCTGAATCTCACAGAATTGAACGAAAAATCCAATATTTCATTCAATAATTCGTGGGGAAGGCTGTGAGCCTCTACACTTATTTAAAGACTTGACAAAAGTTTATTCAGATTGGGATAGGTAAGTTAAGGACTACTCAGAGTCAATCCTAAACAAAACAGAATTTGAGACCTCTTCCAATCACAGATTGTATTGGAAGATTCTTAATGCTATTACAATACTGCAAAAGGAAAGGAATTTAAATGAACCTAATTGGAATTAATAAGTAGTATTCCAGCCTGTTTGAACAACTAAATAATAAAATAAAACAAGAAATAAAAGCCCAAGAAGGACCTCACGTTCTGGTTTTCAGGTGGAGTAGAAATCTGAACGGCAAGCCAGATAAACTGGCCTAATCTGGTCCAAACCAGAATGGCTTGCTAAGATTCTGGACCGGTCTTTCTTCCTGAGATGCTATTGCAGGGTGAACCTTGATTCTGCATCAAAAAGTAGAGTCGACTGCACACATACTAACAGAATATTTTATGTAGATTTATGAAATACATATTTATAGTTACTGAGCTGTCTAATAAAACATGAGAAAGTATCTGAAATAAAAGTGAAAAATTCCTATGCTAATGTATGAGAACAAGATTTTATATTGAGCTTAATGTAAAGCATATTCCATTTGTTACATCTCTCAGCTATCTACTTATATAAAACAGGAGTGGAAAGTTGTTGAAAGATGTCAGCGTAATAAAATTGTAACTATACACTGCTTTGACTTAGCAAGTAGTTGGTGCTAGATTCTAGGACTTGGATTCCTAGTAATATATGGTCTCCTAATTAGTTTATTAGTTTGATTTATTAGTTTCCTTTTTCAATTAGGATTGTTAGCTTCCTTTTCCTATTTTGAGTTTACTTTGTCTTTAGTTTGTGACTAGAATTCTGAATTGTAGAATCCTAGATTTTATCTAATATTTGTTTTCTATTTTCTATAAATACAAGTTATATGAGAGGAGCAGGACACATTGATTCTCTCCATCTTCTCTTATTTTTCTATTTGGTTACATGGTATTATAGCAATCACCTAGGTTTTTGTTTTGAGAATTGTTTAAGGTTCTCCGTTAGGTGTGTAGCCATCACTATTGCTGTTCCTACTACTGCTAATGTTACTACTACTTGGTTCACAGTTACCTATACTGTGCTACTACTACTACTTGGTTCACTGTTACTTATACTGTGCTGCTACTACTATTCGGTTCACAGTTACCTACACTGTGCTACTACTACTATTAGGTTCATAGTGACCTATATTGTGCTGCTACTATTACTTAGTTTACATTGACCTATACTGTGCTATTATTGCTACTGTTGCTGCTTCTACTATTGCTCCCACTACTACTACAATTGCTGCTTCTGCTGCTACATTGTTTCAAATTGAAGCTGTCACATTCCCCCATACTCTAATTTTAGGGGGTGTTAGCGATAAAATTATAACCGTACACTGCTTTGACTTAGTCAAAGTTGTTAGTGCTAGTTTCTAGAACTTGGACTCTTATTAGTGTATGGGACTCCTAATTAGTTTATTAGTTTCCTTTACCAATTAGGTTTGTTAGTTTCCTTTTCCTATTTTGAGTTTACTTTATCTTTAGTTTGTGACTAGGACTCTGAATTGTAGAGTTCTAGATCTTATCTAATAGTTGTTTTCTATTTTTTATAAATACAAGCTACATGGAGAGGAGTAGGATACATCGATTCTTACCATATTCTCTTATTTTCTATATATATATATAGCGTTCAGGTGATTTAGGGTCTCAACTGAGAACTTTTAAGAGTGTCTAAATTCTGCTGCTTTTCTGTCCAAATTCTATCACATTAGGATAATGCTTGAATCTGTTTTGAATTCTGTTGGAAGGAATAAAGATTACTATAGAGGGATTCATTTCAATCTTCTAAACCTACAACCATTTTTTCCCTAAGGTTGTGGCTAGGTATAACTAGTTGTATTTAGTGATCCCCCCTTGGTATAACTTGCTATGTTGACTCTTCATTACTCTTAAAGTTTGGTTTCAGAAGTTATTTATGAATAACTGATGAGAAGTAGAAGGAAATAGCTACAAATACGTTGACAAGCAGAAACAAAAGAAAAACAAAAACAGAAATCTCTATGAAATTGTACTCACCAATATAAAAATAATCCTTGTATTTCTCCCCCTTTACTAACTCCCCCCCTCTAGTATCATCAAGGTTCTTCTTTTGCATATTGTTGGAGTTAACTTATTATTCAATGATTCTAAATTTCGGCTGAAATATTTTGGATTTTTACAACTCCGCAATGAGATCCTCCTTTGAAATTGAAAAGCACGAAATTTCGGACCGAAATTACTGTTTTGATTGAAATCTCTAGTTTTGGTTGAAACTTGGTCCAAACACCTTATAAAATGTCAAGTTTTGATCGAAACTGCACTATTTTGACCCTCGAAACTTTGTGTCAATCTTAGAATTCAGAGTAGTACAGGACAGAGAACAATAACTTGTCTATTTTGACCCTTGAAACTTGGTGTTGACCTTAGAAGTTAAAGTAGGTTAGGACAGGAAACAATATATAGGAGGGATATGCTTAAGATATTATTCATAAATAAGAAAACACCTCCCATTTGAATCCCATAAAAATAGTCTCAATTTCAAATTCCATAAGTCAATTTTGCAGTTCAAGACCAAAAACTAGATTTTCGATGGCGAGGCGATTTCCAACTTTCAAATGCTACCCTCTTTCTCCAATCTAAAAGATAAATCTTATTAAAATATCACTAAAAACCAAGAGTCCTTCAAAACAATCTTTTGTTTTGATGCCCAAAAAATTATTTCCATTCAGATGACTTTAGAAAACATTTGCATACTTCGTACAAGGTTTGACCACTACCTATAAGCTGTCCTCTTAGGAGGAGATAGTAAGCTAGACTTTCTATGTGACTTTGCGACTTTCTATGACTAACGAATAGAATGTGTTCTTAGCAAACGTAGGTTCGAAGAACTTAATGGGCGGGCTATTTCAGTG
>CM053272.1:54470725-54555995 GCA_028583415.1 Protea cynaroides
AGCGTCCGGATCAAACACCGCCAACACTTCCCCTGATACCCTACCCATACCAACACGTAAGCCCCTATTGGCGAGGGCTTGCAAACTGGTCTCGCAACTAACCAATCCTATATGTCATCACCAGAAAGTATTGTGTCCGATAGAGATCCACGATTTACTTCCAAATTTTGGGAAGGACTGCAAAAGGCTATGGGTACAACATTGAAGTTCAGTACTGCATTCCACCCACGCATGCAGACGGACAATGGAGCGTACAATCCGGATTCTAGAAGATATGCTACGAGCATGTGTGATTGATTTCAAGGGATCATGGGACCTAAAAGTTACCATTGATCGAGTTCGCTTACAATAACGACTATCAGGCTACTATACAGATGTCACCTTATGAAGCACTGTATGGCAGGAAGTTTCGAACCCCCTTGTTTTGGAATGAAGTTGGAGAACGTAGTATTATTGGACCGAAATTTGTTGAAGAGACTTGTCGAGTGGTCGACATCATCAAGGAGAGAGTGAAAACAGCTCAGAACCGTCAGAAGCAATATGCAGATACTCGACGAAGAGATTTAGAGTTCGCCGTAGGTGTTAAAGTATTTTTGAAAGTATCGCCTATGAGAGGATTGAAGAGATTCGGACAGAAAGGAAAATTAAGTCCAAGATATGTCGGACCATATGAAATTCTAGCTAAGCGTGGAAAAGTAGCTTATCAGTTGGCATTACCACCATCTATGTCAAATGTACACGATGTATTTCACATTTCTCTATTGAAGAAGTATGTCAAGGATTCGATGCACGTGTTGACAGTAGATTTGCCAGAATTGACTGATGATTTGACATTTAAAGTAACACCAACAGAAATCACCAGTCGAAAGGTTCAACGTCTACGCAACAGAGATATCTACTATGTTAAGGTCACATGGAAAAGTAGAGACATGGAAGAAGTTACATGGGAAGAAGAGAATGCTATGCGAAAGCAATACCCTCACTTGTTTGATTCAGAAGAGATTTGAAGGGAGGGTCGGACAGCTTAAGACCCTAGGGTCGACGGGATCATCGACCCTCGGTTTCTGACGAATATAGAAATTTAGAAATTTCCTAATTTTCGATTGGGATTCTTTCCAAATCTCAATGGGACTATTATAGGACATTCCTACTCTATTTAAAGGACGTCCCTAAGCCACTTTCACTCCTTTCACAACCCTAATTGAATTGAGAGAAAGAGAGAAGAAGGAAAAGAGGAAGAAAGGAGACAAGGAGGAAGACTTAGCAAAAAGGAGAAGAAATTCTAGAGAAAAGTAATCTTCTCAGGTATGGATATTAATTCCATGAGTTTCTACAGACCTTAGGTTAGATATGGTTGAGTGTAGGATTTCGGAGAAACCCAAACCATCCATTCATGGTTAGGTTTTCATGGAAAACCATAGGAGGATGCACAAAAACAGTTTAGATGGATTATACATGGTTCTAGACCATGGAATGACTGTTGAATGAATGTAGGAAGCAAGCCATAGGACCCCAAACACGAAGAGTGGATTTAAAAGTGGAAATTGGACCAGAGTGCATCGAGGGTCGCACCGAGGGTCGATAGACCATCCGACCCTAGGTGTTTCTGACCATCGACCCTCAGCATTCGGGAAGTTCAGAATGGAGGGAGGGTCGATAGACCCATCGACCCTAGCATCGACCCTAGCATCGACCCTCAGTTGACAGAATGGTTTTAAATTTCGAATTAATTCTAATTAAATTCTATCGACTTTGTTAGGTTTTCTAGCAATATAATAACGTTATAACGGTGATTTTAAAGCTTGGAAAAGTATCTTTTAGCAAGCTAAGGTGAGGAACCTTAACTCCAAACTAAATTGATTAATAATAAACTGTTTTCTATTCTTGAGTCCTATGCCATGTTTGATTCTATGCGAATATGTTTGTAATGTGCATACAGCATGCCATCCAATATTTCTATTACTTGTTCATGCATATTTACTTTATGGTTTATAACATGATGATGATGATGATGTTAGGAATAGGCATATGCTTGTATGTGTGTGGTTGATGTACTTGATGCGAGCGAGTATCAGGGGAGGTGTGATGAGAACGTCAATAAACGTTAACCTTTGGCGGGTCTCAACACTTTAGCTCTATCTCTAACTCAAGTCTTGTGCATTGACATCGTCGTATCACCATTACCTTAGCAGAACTATTATGTCGTAGAGTATCAGGGGAGGTAGTCTCGGTCCTTGTAGTCTCTGACTCTACCGGGTGGGCCTTAGCTCTATCTCTATGGGCATTCTGAGGGATGCTGGGGTGAGGCCTTGGATACACTGTTTGGCATTAGGATTGGTTAGTAGCGAGCCCAGTTTGCAAGCCCTCGCTAACAGGGGCTTACGTGTTGGTATAACATTATATAGCAATAAACGTTAACCTTTGTTGTATAATGTTATGGTAGGGTGGATGGGGACGACGATAAATGTTAACCTTCGGGCGGGCTTCCACACCCTGTGTATAGAGGCGGTGTCAATAAACGTTAACCTTTGACCACCCAACCTTTCTATTGCACATTGCAAACTATAAACCGGACCAAAGATATAAATTGATTTTTTGCATGCATATGTATTGTTGCATTGTTTTGGCTACTCACTAAGCCGTGTTGTGTGCTCACCCCTCGACGTCGAATATTTTTAGTTGATGATGCAGGTTACACAGTCGAAGATTATATGAACGCGTCTACATACGGGAATATAGCAGCCATGGACGCTGGAGCTGAAGATGATACACACGACTCCTCTTGCGAGTGCAACTCGTGTGTATTTGACTAGATATTTTTATAGGTTTCTTTATTGGATTTATAAGACATGTATTTGGTGCTTAAATATTTATGTCTCAGTTAAACACAGAATAATTTACTATTTAATTAATGGTATCATCTTAGTTCTCAGTTCATTTATTTACAAGATTTCCGCTATTGTGTATTTACTCTGATTATGATTGTGGGTGTGTGTAAAGTTTGGATAACGCGGGGATGGCCTATTAGAGATCCTGGTTGAACCGTTGGTTATTTAGCGGTTCATCACACCATTCTGAACAGTGTGGAATTGGGGTGTGACATTCAGTGTCATTAACAAAGATTTATTATCCATTAATTATTAGGTTTAAGTCAGATTCCCTTACCTGATGCTCGTTTGATAGCTTGCTCCACGTCACAAGATCCAAACGGAAAGTCACAAAGTCCTACAATATTATTAGGGTTTCATTAGAATAGCTTCTTAGGGTTTCATGTTGGTCGGAAACCAACAAAGTTACAAAATACCCTCACAGAGCTGACCGGTGGCATGTACCAGTCGCAGCTCTGTGGGGAAGACTGGCGACCGGTATGGTCAGCCGGTCCCCACAGACCAGCCTCCCGAAAGATACCGGTGGCAACATACCGGCCGCACTGTGTGCAACCGGTATAGTCGACCAGTATGTCTCCGGAAGACCATACTTGGGTTTTTCGACTGCCGTCGATCATCCTCCATGGATTTCCAGGGTTTCACCTATCCGTTCTAAGTATGAGCTTTGAGTTAGAGTTATCTCCAACTCATTCAAGTCTAGTTTCGATGAATATCATCTCGAAACTCGAATCTAGGGTTTGACGGTAACTTAGGGTTTATTGGCCAATTTAGGGTTTTAGATCAATACCTACTTTCATGGTATTGATCCACCCATACAACTATCCTAGAGTCATAGAGTAAGAAGAATGGTTAGAACACTTACCGTTGACTGGCGTAACGTAAGCGTCGTCAAACGGTACTGGCGGCACCTCCTTCTTCTTCCTAGCTCCTTCTCCTTTCCAACCTCCTTCTCTTCTCTAGGGTTTATGAGAGATAATGGAAAGGATTTGAGGAGGTTTAAGGGTGTATTTATAGGCTAGAATTAGGGTTTAGTAACCCTATTAGGATTAGGAAGGTTCAGGCATTAGGGTTTAGGAAAATGGGACCCACAGAGATCCAATTCCGGATCTCCGCACCCAGCTGCGCAGAGCTGACCAGTCGACCGGTACCAAGACCGGTACCATCGACCGGTCAATATAAAATGATGATTATTTGACCGTCTTTGATCCGATTTCGTACCTGTTTGTCATCCGCTCGTCCCGTCTGGCTCGGTGATGATCGAAAGACCTACTATGACACAAAACCAAGGTTTAGACCGAGTTTACGGAGTGCGGGTCTTACACGCACGATGGAATCTGACGCGATGGCTGAGATCCACTCGAGCCCGCCTTAATCAGATCCATCCGAACAGGATCTTGACGACGTGGCTCATTCTGAGCCGTCCAAATAGAATTTTATTCTATTTATGATAATTTCAACCTTTTCCCTCAACTCTTGATAATTGCAAAAAGACCCCTGAATTTCTTCAATATATTACTGTTTTCCCTGTATCATATATACTCACTGAAAGCTTGATTTTTTTGGCCATTTTCGATCGTTTCGACGGAAACTACGATATCTCCCTCATCTGAAGTCAGAATTGAGTGATTCAAATTGCGTTGGAAAGCTAACTCGACGCTCTACATCTTTTCAATGCCGGATCTCCATGAACCTGTTGCGGGACCCACCAAAAAAGGCCCAAAGTTAAAAGTCTATCAAACCTTGGAATTTTAACCCGAAACTTTGTGTGCATGCATGCCAAGCTCCATGGGCTGCCGTGTTGGCATGTCACCTTGCCACCACCTGTGGGTCCCACTCACATTTTTTTTTCTCTCCTCTTTCTCTCTCTATAGTTTCTCTCTTCAATCTCTCTTCAATTTCTCATGTCTCAATACAAGAAACACTGCAACACTACTAGAAACTCTGTCACACCATCAGAAACTCTGTCACATCATCAGTTTCTGTGCCACATCACCAGTGGGGTCCACAGACACTCTCTCTCATCAAACTTAATGTAGAATGTCATTTAACTCGCTGCAAGCCATCTGAAACACATATAGAATACTGTAAAACACACATGCGTGGTTGTTCCATCTTTGCCATTGCACTGACACTCTCTCTCCTACATTGACACTCTCTCTCTTCATTCTTCTGACTGAATGCTCACAAACACTGCCACATCAGTCAAGTTGCCAACAATGACAACATAAAGTCCAACAGGAAGTTCATGCTGCCGGTGTGTACTTTTCCCTCTCATATTCTCCTTTTTCTCTCCTCCTTAAAATCCAGACCCCCCAATGTATTAAGAGTGTCAATTTGATACTGAAACTATATGATGAAATCGGTATCATACCATTTATAACGATAGCCTTTTTTTATTTGGTACGGTAATGGTTCAAGATTTAGTACCATATAGGCATTCGGTATGGTATGTGTAAGCACCCCATTTTTGTCATCCCCAGTCAAACAGAACTTTATTGTTGTATAGGCAGTAAGAGAGCGGAGGGGGATGAAAATTTGAAAAGTACAAGGAAGGCGAGTGAAACTCTCTCAAACCAATAGTCGATCAATTCCTCTGTGCTCTCTATGGTGTTTTGGGCTGAGCCAGAGTGTCCCCAATGTACAAAAGTCTTGGTAGGCATATTCAGAAGGATTGCGGATCAATTCAAGGTTTGAACGCTAAGCGATGATTTCAAAGCTGATTTTGGCAGGCCCTACAGAAAGGTCATGGAAATACCTTCGAAAGGATATCAAAATCACTTAATTCCGATATCAAACGAAGAAGATGTCGCGATTTTAGTCGAATTAAAATTGGCTTATTAAATCCAAGGGTTTTTCTGTAAATTATCATAAATTAAGGATTTATTGGGTAAATTATCGTGATTTAAATCGATCGGACTTCATTCGATCATATCTTGATCGTCCGACATCCAAATTCGATGATTCAAGCGTCACTGTGCTCCATTGTCTATCCTCTTCAAAATGGACGTAAAGAATTTTGGGTAGAAGCCACCAGCGGGTCCCATGCAAAGTTGCCGATTGGATTATCGTCAAACTCTAATTCTTCATTTCTTGATCATCCGAAGTCCGAATCAGGCGATTCAAGCGCCACTGTGCTCCATTATCCGTCCTCTTCAAAGTGAACATAAAGAATTTTGGGCGAAAGTCGCCAGCGGGTCCCATGCAAAGTTGTCAGTAGGATTATCGTCAAAACTCCAATTCTTCATATCTTGATCATCTGAAGTCCGATTCAGGCAATTCAAGTGCCAGTTGCTCCATTGCCTGTCTTCTTCAAAATGGATGTAAAGAATTCTGGACGAAAGCTGCCAGCGGGTCCCATGCAAAGTTGCCAATAGGATTATCGTCAAAAACTCAAATTCTTCATATCTCGATCATCCGAAGTCCGATTCAGGCGATTCAAGTGTCAGTGTTCTCCATTATCCGTCCTTTTCGAAGTGGATGTGGAAAATCTGAGACAGAAGCTGTCATACCCCCATTTCCACACCATTCAGAACGGTGTGATGAACCGTCAATAAGCCAACGGTTCAACTAGGATCTCACATAGGCTATCCCACATATGATAAACTAAAACACATTCTACATTAATAATCAGAGTAAATACACAATAAATAGCGGAAGTCTTATAGTAAATGAACTGAGGATCTAACTGTGATAATCATAAATAAATATCAAATTATTGTTAAATCAATTGAGACATAATTAAATAAATATCAATTACATGTCTTTAATAAATTCTAAACAAAATCTAATCGAATACGCATGAGTTGCACTCGCATGAGGAGTCATGCACATCCACTAAGTCTTCAGCTTTCATTGTCGCCACATGCCTGTATACAGGAGCGTTCATATAATCTTTAACGGTGGTACCTGTATCATCAACTAAAAGTATTCGAATTCAAAAGGGTGAGCACACATCATGGCTCAATGAGCGAATAAAACAATGCAACAACACATATGCATGCATTCAATTCATATCTTTGGTCTGGTATGTAAGTTTGCAATGTGCTATAGAAAGGATAGGTGGTCGCCGCACCTCTATACACGAGTGTGTGGAAACGCCCAATGAAAACGGCACTGTCGCCCCACATGCACCCACCATGGATAATATACACCCCATGAAAATGGCATGGCTGCACCGGTTGCCCATACCAACACGTAAGCCCCTGTTGGCGAGGGCTTGCAAACTGGGCTCGCAAATAACCAACCCTAATGTCAAACAATGTATCTAAGGCCTCACCCCAATATCCCTCAATACATCCATAGAGATAGAGCTAGGGTCTGGTGACCAGGCTGAACCACAATGCCACGTCCCCCCTGATGCCCTACGATATATTAGTTCCGCTAAGGTAATGACGATACAACGATGTTAGTGGACAAGACTTGAGTAGAGATAGAGCTAGAGTCTGGTGACCAGACTAAACCACAATGTCACGTCCTCCCCCTGATGCTCCACTCGCATCAAGCACACTAACACTTGCTTAGTGGACATGACTTGAATAGACCATGGCACAATATACCCCGATGAGAACGACATCAAAGTATCGATTGATACCATCCCTACCCGCACCATGTACACCAGCCAAACACAAACATTCAAATGTCTATTCCTACCATCATCAACATCATCATGTTATATTCAATAAATTTAAATATGCATGAACAGTAATAATAGAAATATTGGATGACATGTTGAATGCACATTACAAGCATACACGCATATCACAATCATGGTATTGGACTCAAGAAATAAAAACAGTTTGTTATTAACCAATTAGTTTAGGTCTTATTCCCTCACCTTTGCTTGTTTGTAGATCATCTTTCAAGCCTTAAGAATCACTTTTATATCAATATTATATTGCTAGAAGACCTAACAAAGTCGATAGAATTTAATTAAAATTTATTCTAATTTTTACAGCTTGCTGTTAATTGGGGGTCGATGCCTAGGGTCGGAGGTTCCATCGACCCTAGGTGCTACCCCTCCTTTCCTGAACTTCCCGGATGCTGGGGGTCGATGCTAGGGTCGGAGGTTCCATCGACCCTAGGTGCGACCCCCCATGGTTTGAGTCGAAAATATCAAATTTCGTCCATTCATTCATGTTTGGGGTCCTATGGCTTGCTTCTATAATCCATTCCATACATGTTCTATGGTTTAGAACTATTCTTTATTCACCTACATGGTTTTAATGATCTCCTCCATGGTTTCCATTGAAACCTAACCATGGATGGGTGATTTGGGTTTCTTCTAAGTCATACCCTCTTCATAAACCATTCTAAGGTCTTAAATAAATCATGGAGAATGTATTCATACCTTAGGTTTGCTGAGATTCGAAGTTTCCTCTGAATTTCCTCCTCCTTGGTCTTCTTCTTCAATTCTCTTTCTCTTTTCCTTCTCTTCCTTCTCTTCTCTTTCTCTCAATCCAATTAGGATTGTAAAAGGAGTGAAAGAGGCTTAGAGACGTCCTATTATAGAGTAAAACCTCCCAAAATAAGTCCCATTGAGTTTAGGAAAGGTTCCAATTGAAATTAGGAAAGTTTCCTAATTTTCGGTTCGTGCTGTTTTTCCCGATTATCGGGGGTCGATGGGGGGGTCGGACCTGCGACCCTACCCTCATTTTGACTATTTTTGAGTAAATTTTCATATTGGGTCTTGGTTTTTCTTCACACACTTGGTCCACTTGGCTCTACCATGATATGTAGATGAGTCCCGACACAAAATATAAGGTTAGGCCGGGTTCATGGCGTGCGGGTATTACAGAAGTCGTCGGAATTTTTCATGCGGAATTGCAAGCTGAGAGTATCCATAATAGAGAGAGAAATCAATCCAGTCCATTCTTACTCAGCCCAACCCAGCTCAAGTCCAATTTAGTCTAACCCCATCGAACTCAACCAGTCCAGCCTGACCCAACCCAAACCGGCCCAGATCGAGTCAGGTCGGCCCATGTGTATGCACTTTATGTATATTTTATATACTATATACATTTATATATTATATAATATATGTTTTATATATGTTATATTATATATATTTTTATATATTATATTATTATATAACATATGTATAAAGAGAGGGAGTGGGAATCCAACAAGGCAAGAGAGAGAGAAGAAGAGAAGAGAATGGGAAGAGAGAGGAAACCGAGTATATATATATAGGTTCGGTTAAGAAGAGAGAGAGGAAGAGAGAGAGAGCGGAGAGAGAGAGGAGAGAGAGAGGAAGAGAGAGAGAGAATGGGAAGAGAGAGAGAGAGAGAGAGAGAATGGGAAGAGAGAAGGAGAAGAAGGAGAAGCCGATATATATATATATATATATATATATATATATATATATATATATATATATATATATATATATATATATATATATATATATATATATATATATATGTTCGGTCAAGAAGAGAAAGAAAGAGAGAGAGAGAGAGAGAGGAAGAGAGAGAAGAAGAGGAAGAGGGGGAAAGGTGGAGGTGGCTTGAATCCTCAAACCACCTCCTTCTTGAGCCATCCCTCCACCATGACACCTCCTCCTTGAACCCTTTTCCCCCTCCTTCTTGAGCCCCACCATGACAACTCCTTCTTGAACCACCATGACACCTCCTTCTTGAGCCCCATCATGACAACTCCTTCTTGAACCACCATGACACCTCCTTCTTGAGCCCCACCATGACAACTCCTTCTTGGCCCCCACCATCATGGCACCTCCTTCTTGAACCTCCATGCCCTTAAATCCCTCCACCTATTGAGCCATAAATCCCTCCACTTCCTGAACCTCCATGTCCTTAAATCCCTCAACCTCCATGCCCTTAAATCCCTCAACCTCCATGCCCCTAAATCCCTTCCACATCTTGAGTCATAACCCATCACCTCATCTTCTTGAGCCTTCTACTTTAGCCATCCCCCAAAACCTATAATTAGTCCCTTAGCTACCCTAAACCACCTCCATTTGACACCTACCAACTCCCTCAAGCCACCTCCTTCTTGAGCCCAACACCTTTCCCATCCCATGACCTCACTTCCTTGAGCCCAACTCCATCATACATCATCTTCTTGAGCCATGCTCAAGCAACTAAGGGCCATCTATAAAAGGAGCACCCATCTAACCACTTGGGGGATGAAAAAAAAAGGAGGAGGGAGAAAAGAAAGAGGGAGAAAGGCTAGAAAAAAAAAGAGAGGAGAATAGAAGTAAGTTAGAGAAAAAAGAGAGAGAGAGAAGAGATATTGGAATCAAGAGGGGAGATTGAGGAAAAGAGAGAAAGGAAAGGAGGAAAGGAGGAAAGGAGGAAAGAAGAAGGGAAAGCTTGCCATCGATCGTCACCAACTATCATCAAAGGCTCCACCCCATTGTTGGGGACAAGGTTGGTACCTCAAACTTTATTTTGATAGCTTTCATGAAGCTCAAATAATCGAAAATTATCTAAATATGCCTATTTCGATAATCATGATCTTCAAATGCTATATGGCATGTGTGTCAATACCATGATGTTCATGTTTGATGTGATTTAATATTGACCATCAATCTTAGATAATTTAAACCTAGCCCATTGATTATAAATTTTGATGTGATGAAATATGGGCCATTGGATGTTAATTTGGACCGTTGGATCGACATCATGAGTGATTTAAATGATCTAAAGCATTAGATTATCATTTCAAATGATTTCAACCGTTAGATCTTCATCGTGAGTGATTTTAAATGATTTCAACCATTAGATCTTCACTATGAGTGATTTTGATTGATTTCAACCGTTGGATCTTTACTTTGAGTGATCTTGAATGATTTCAACCGTTGGATCTTTACTTTGAGTGATCTTGCATTATTTCAACGTTGGATCTTCATTGTGGATTTTTTAAAGGAATATGAATGGTTGGATTATGATCTTGAATGATTTCAACCGTTAGTTCTTCATTGTGGGTGTTTTTAAAGGAATATGAATGATTAGATTATGATCTTGAATGATTTCAACCTTTGGATTTACATTGTGAGTAATTTTGAGTGATTTAAACCATTGGATCTTGATCGTGAGTGTTTTTTGATGAATCTAAATGGTTGGATTATCATGATGAGTGATCTGAACCGCTAGATTATCTTTTGTGAGATCTAAGCCATAGGTCTTAGCTATTTTGATGATATATGAGTCATTGATCATGATTATAACTTGATGTGAGATCGGAGCCGTTGATCTTGGCTGTTTTGATGAAATCTAAGTGTCGATCATGATCATCATTTGAAGAGATATAACCATTAGATTGAGGATCTGATATTGTCTACGTTTTATATCCATGCATCTATCATGTTCACTTGATTACACTGTCATAGTGTGCACTACCATGCTTAGGATGCTTACACTACTAGCTTTGTGCATATTACCATGTTTGATCTGTTGCTGTATGCTATGCTTGAATGATGTTTATGTCAGCAAGAACTTACTTTTCGCTACACCCTAGTCGAACTGCCGTGCATGTACACTGATAGAAGACATTCCTAGGTGTGGGGACGTGCATGTAGACACCCACATTCATGGGAAGGGTAATAATGGAAAAATGATCAAAGTCTTAATCAAGAATCATGAAGCCTAGCCCAACAATTCCAAAATCAGGGTTGTAAGTTACAAGGGTAGTTTAGGACGATCCCTACCCCTCAGTGCATTTCCCCTAGGGTGCAGAACCTAGATAGGTATAATGTGAATCCAACCTTTGATCATCTAGGATCATCTTTCGGTCCGGCTGGATCGCCCAATATTTCTGACCCAAGCGGGTCACCCAATGAACATCTCTTTCGAACTACGCGGATCCTGATTCTCAGGTCAATACCCTGAGATACGTAGGTAGTTTGGGAAAGAGACCCAAATACGGACCCATACTCCAATCTTGTAAAATCATTCCATATCCTGGTCTCCTTGCTTGGTGAGACTTTATTCCTGTGTTGTGCTTGCGAGCACGCCCCCCTTAGCCTTGCGAGGCTCTATCTTGAAGTCGTGCTTGTGAGTACGCACCTTAGTTTTGCAAGACTATATGACACTCTACTCCCTGAGAGCCACACCCTACTCCCTGAGAGCCACACTCTACTCCCTGAGAGTCACACTCTACTCCCTGAGAGACATACCCTAGTCCTTGAAGTTACCCAATCCACCCAAAAAATAAACTACGTTGCACTTGATTTCCAGGACCTTTGGAATACATAGGCAACTTGAAGGATCCTCCAAGTACGGTACCCCATCTTAGTATCCTTAGGTCCCCCATATCCATATCCGTATCCATATCCTCGTTCACTTCGATCCATTTAGGCTATCTCTAGATTCAATCTCAATCATCATCAAGCATAAACTTCAACTTGAATAAATTGAATCTAAGAAAGCTTAATCATAATCCACATCCATAAACTTTAATCACTTTCTGTTTCGAACTACATTTCGAGAACATGTTTGGCTGAACTTAAGATAGAAGAACTTAGCAACTTGGCATAGGATCCCCCATGAACCGTAGTCATCATCCATTGACCATGAACAGTCAGAACCATAGAGTCTAAGGAAAGTAGAATCACATAGGAGACCGATTTTTGGATCGGACAGTTTTGGATGCCTAACACCTTCCCAAACTGTACTTTGAACGCTTACCCGTTCTCTGTTGGACCAATGCCGATATGTTGGGTCATGAGTCAATAGAAGTCATATCCCAGGATGAGGCTACATATTAGGTCCTAGACCTTAATCTAGGTGGTGAATCCAAATCATTTACCGTCCATTCAGCGTGGGTGGACATTTGTCCTCACAGTATGGTATGTTTATGATGTCATATAGACATATCGACTGGACATACCGTTTATATATTGATTTGTATACCATTTATATACTGGATCACACACTCACACTGTCACATACATTCCACTGGTCCACTCCCGAATCCCAAGTCTGACTGCTAGAGGCCTAGTCTCCCATGGCCGGCCCAGAGGTAACCCTAAACGCCTAAAGCTAAATGAATAAAATTAAAAACCTTAATTTCTAGGTACTTCCACTGGTTGCAAGTCTGACTTCTCTACCACTTTTCCTCTCCTTTGTGTCTTTCTCCTCTTCGATTCATTTTTCCAACTGAGAAGATCATTGTAGTTGTGGAGGACCATTGCAATAGTCATAAAATCTATTGCTCGAGAATTACTGTGAAGAACAATTGAGAGAATGAGAAGAATTGATTTGCAGAAATAAACTGAAACAATAACAGGACAAACAGGAAAATGAAGAAGCCATTAGAGCTGCATTTCGTATTGAAGTAGAATTGTATTTCGTATCGAATAAAAACTGTATTTCATATTGAATAAAATCCAGAATTCTTACCGGTTAAAAATCGTACCAAGACGGTACGGTTATAGTATGGGAAAACCATTTTTCTACCACTTCGGTTATGGTAAGGCTTTTCTTCTTTGTATTGAACGAAATAGTACTGAATTACTGATACCATAATGATTGACACCTTTACAATGAACCTGATTACCAACTCTCCCCATTCTCCCATTTCCCCACTAGCACAGTGTAAATCTTTAACCCTTAATTAGGATTAATTTCAGCTACCCCCCATTATAGTTTCAAAACATCACCTACCACCCACACTTTTCAAAAAACATCAACTACACCCAAGTAACTGACGGAGGAAACGGAAATCAGCATTAGACATTTTTACCTTTCTCTTTCCTTTCCTCTCTACCTCCCTCATCTTCTTCTACCCAAATGGAGAAAAACTAGACGAGATCGAAAAACTTCCGAAATGATTTTTTTTTTCTGGATAAACTCTGTGATCCTACTGATTACTCAATCTACAAAAATGAATGGCAACGGAAGCAGAGAGGGGTGTGACGAGTGGCCAACAAAC
This sequence comes from Protea cynaroides, assembly GCA_028583415.1. Lineage (NCBI taxonomy): Eukaryota > Viridiplantae > Streptophyta > Magnoliopsida > Proteales > Proteaceae > Protea > Protea cynaroides. Next base: position 54,484,507 of record CM053272.1, read on the forward strand.
TTTTGTTTCTCAAACCCTGGAACCGAAATATGCCGCTGAACCAGAATGGGGTTAGGTGTGTTCCGATGTGGGTCTCCCTCCCAAGCGAACATCTGCATTTCTGGAGTTTTCCAGCCTTGAGCACGATCTGTTCAGTCATCGGAAGGCCCCTATGTACTGATATGACCACTTGTTCCAAGGTTCGTCTTGCATATGATCGGGTATGCATAGAATTTTCCGCAGAAGAAGAGTTGAAGGATCAACTTAAGATTAAAGATGACAGAGGTAATGTCTTCATCCAATGTCTGAAATAGGACTAGAAACTAGATCGTCGCTCTGTTTGCAATATTTTTGGTCACAAAACCACGACCTGTCCTGCTATGAGTTCGCGTTCTAGACCATTCCTCCCTGCTATGCAACAATGGAGGAAAGTTTCTGGGAATGCCCATTCTACCGAAGCATCTCTGTAAAGGGGGAAGGAGACCTCGTCAGCCAGAGCTGTTGAGATGCCGACTGAGGACTGTGTTCAGGGAGCGCCGCCAATTGTGGTGGCTCAAAGGCTGAAGGGGCTGGGATTGAGAATCAATGGCTTTATTCTGCGTAGGAGCCAAGGGCTAATTCTGGTAGATCTAGAGAAGATGAAGATCTAGAGAAGAAGAAGAAACATGATTTAGAAGGAGGGTAAAACCATCTTTTAATATTTCCTTAAGGGTATTATTGTCCATTTCAAAATCAATTTTAAGTGACATCAGCAACTAACGAAATTCGTTTAACGGAGTGGACCTATTTGATTAACGGTGGCAAACGTTTGAGTGGTAGTTGATGTTTTTTGAAAGGTGTGGGTGATAGGTGATGTTTAGAAACTATTTTAGGGTAGCTGAAATTTATTCCCCTTAATTATTAGCACTTGGATTTCATGCAGCTGTGTAGAGTCTTCGCATTCGTATCCGAGTTATTTGAGAATGTATCTGCACGTGCCCCAATGCACTCCAACAATTGATTATTGGGGCTGATCTACAAGAGACCATCCAAACCCTAATTATTAGCCACCCTTTTGTCTTTCAGCTTCTTTAAATCCTAGAAATTGCCTAACCTGGGTTAGCATCCTCATTTCATATGTTAATCATCACAAATATGTTAATTTTATGGTGACATGTATCATGTTTTGAAAAGCTAACTTGCAGGTGGTAGAAACCATATCCCGGATCTCTTATTGGAGAATAGTTTATTCGCATATACTTGTAAGTTGTATTCTTTCTAGTGGGATCCACGAGTGATAGAATCCTAATCTAAACTACTACAGTTGACGTGATCCAACGGTCATCATAATGTCGAGTGCTGGTGGGGCCGGGAAACTATCTTCTACACTCACGGTTCTGCTCAGCTTCTCTCTCCTTTTCTCCAAATTCTATTCACCCTTTTCTTCCCGTTTTAGATGCTCAATCCTGCTCTCTCTCCTATCAATCGGAATTCCAAAATTCCAAAAACTTCCCACGGGGGAAAGATTTCAATTTTATTTAAGACCCCTACACCAAAATTTCAATTTCCTACAATGGAAATTGCGAGATTGAATCCTAATAGGATCAACGGTGCTCAAGATTCGCAGTTATCAAAGATTTTCCTGTCATGTTCTTCTTCCACTCCTGAAGTTTCTCTCCCCGAAATCATCGAATCGAGTTTCTTGACATCGAACGCTTTCAATCCACGATTCTCAACGAGTTCATGTCTGGAGATGGTATCATTTTTAACTATGTCGTATACAAGTCTCAAGGATCTGTTGCCTTCTACACCAGGAATTTCATCTTCAAACCAGAGCTGGGACGAGATCGCCATTAAGAACAAGCTTGTGAAGAAAGCAGCTTCGGCTTACTTGCAGCCCATGTCGTCGTCCTGTGAACGAATTCATCCAGGGTTCTTTGAGTGGTTGGGAATCGCTTGTTCTTTCCATTGTCGTCCGAATTCAGATTGCGTTCGCAGTTGTGGATGCTTGGAGTTTGTTGAGGAGATGATCAGAGATATGTTTGGGCGATTCTTTCGACCGAATCGGAGCAGAGGAACTGTGGACTCGGATTCCCCTCCGTTTGACAATTAGATACATCTTTTTTTTTTTTTTTTCTTCTTCTTCTTCTGTACATATGCAAATGGGGACCTGTGTAGCTGCATCACTGGTTTTGTAATTTTTTGTTTATTCGGGGAAAACATTCCTTTATTTTAGTTGGATGTCCGTGCAGATGTCATATAGCTGGACAAAGAAATTTTATTCTTTTTTACAAATTTAAATTTCAATTAATTTTTCGTTCCTTCTGTTAAAAGATGGGAAGAAAAGATTACGGAAAGTCAAGTTTAGAGATCCTGAATTTCAATGTGGTATTGGTGTGGGAGGGGCTTAATCTGAGTAGGGAAGGTTTTTTGGGCTAGGATCTCCTGTCGCTGATTCAAGGGCTTGGGATCAGTCGACCCATCTATCAATATATTGAGAGATGGATCAACGGAAATCCTGCTCTTGGCCGACGACAGGTGGACAAGAGAGGATTTTTATACACACTATTCATGTATTCTTGATCTTTGTCCGTTATATTTCATGGCCAATCCTGGTTGTAGTACTTAGTTTTTTGAAGTACAATAAAATAAAATAAAATGTGGCATTGGTGTGCATTGATTCCTCAAATTGAAATTTCTATTTAATTATTATTATTTTGATTTCATGATATCATCATCTGTCAATATTTCCAATTTAAAATTTCTTAATAAATTGATTTGTTGCCTTCTTATTTCTAGTATATTTAGGGATCAATTTGTGGTCCGCTGCCATATCATGTCCTTTGAATCGGATTGATTTATTAAAACACGGATTTATTTGCTTACTAAACATGTCAAGTTTAGGCCCGAACTGATTTTTTATCGGTCATTCATGATGGATCGAATCTAAGACTGATCGATTAAATGATTAATTCTTTAAAGGTCCAAACCCTAAATGACTAAATGTCTATTATTTCTCCATTTTTATTAAGATTGTTCTTTTAATTAAGAACTTAAAATAGACTATTATGTTGCAAATGTCGTACAATACATAATGACCAATCACAACAGAATGAGTTAATAGTTGTGGTTTTTTTTTTTTTTGATAGGATTGGGATGATTAGTATAACTGAATAACATAATCGATTATGGACTGAGACTGACTAGACCAAATATAAACACATCCAAATTTGCAAATGAGGACCACTTAGTTAAACATGCTGATCACGATGCAAAGTATAAAATTAGTGGTGACCAATTAGGTCTGAGACCGATCAACATCGACCAATTGACATCCTTAATTTTATTATCGTGATAGATTTTGACAATGATACAACAACTAAGCTAAATTAATTATGGAATATTGTGAAAGTTTTTGATGATGATACAACAGCTACGCTATATTAATTATGGAAAAAAGACTATAGCTTGCTTCCATCTCACATGGGGATGTGAAATGATCATTTTCTTCTTAACCATTTTACAGCCCATCTATGTGGAGATTCACATCGTCTCCTCCCAATGATTTTGGAATGACATGGCAACCTATCTCGGATGACTGCCACATGACTTTCGGGTGAATCTGAGACCCACGTCTGAGCCGACAACCCCTATCGGTTCGGCTTGTCGGCTGGTTGTCGGCTCAGACGTGGGTCTCAGATTCACCCGAGAGCCATGTGGCAGTCATCCGAGATAGGTTGCCATGTCCTCCCAAAATCATTGGGAGGAGACGATGTGAATACTCTATGTGGGTGCAACAGGATGATATTCTTTTCCCATTAATTATGGGAGAGGGTTTTCTAAATGATACGGTTTCCTACATGCACCAATGGAAAATGCACTTCATGAGAATTTTCACTAGATAAAAATCGTCTCCTATCGGTCAGTCGTGCCAACGTGATTGCATGGTTGACCTTTACCAGAGGCGCGTACCAATGTACCACTCTAATAACAGGAGACGATTAGATCCACATGCTAAGTTTCCATCTCAAAAGTTTAAACTAATAAATGAATGAATTCTCACAATTTAAATACCATACTTCTCTCCATAAGCGAAAACACCACCCACTACTACAACCACCATTGGAGCTACCACAGGCTTCTTCTCCATCTGCATATTAATTTATCTTTTTTTCTTCAAAAAAATAATTTACAGAACACGAAAAAAAAAAAAAAAAAAAAAGTTGAGAGTACTGTTTGTTTGGTAAAGCAAAATTGATTGGAAAACTCACCAAGCGCTTGGTGAAGGGGAGGAAGATAAGGAAGTATATTCCTATAACTGCACTCTCCCATCTCCACTGCAAGATCCAGAAAAAGAGCAGATTATCACGAAAACAATTCAAAAGATTCGAAATTCGATTTAAATTTTTCTCAAGGGAACCGGCCCTCCTTTGTTTGGCTGAAGACTGAATGCATAACAAAGATTAGATCTGTTTTGCGCGTGAATTGCATCAAACCGAACACTCCCTTGAGTTGTTGCAGAATTATGATCGTTGCTGTTCCTCTCATAAATCCAATGATCGTCGAATGCGATAAGAAATCCATCAAAATGTGACTATTTCCAATACTCCACTCTCATATGTTGTTTTTCTTCTAGATGGCAACTGTACATGTGACATATGATCCCTCTTTGAGTGATCATACAGAATGAATCAGACACTCTGATACAATATTAAATTTTTATCTCAAAAATTTGAATTAATAAATAAAAGAATTTTCATACACATAAGACACCTAAAATTCTAATTCCTAAATAATATAGGACTATTCCCAAATCCCAACTCATTTGCTAGACAGAGAGGAAAAAAATCTAAAAAAAAAAAAAGAAAAGACGATAAGGGTGTTGTATAACTCCAACACAATCTTTTCTCATTAATTAATGGAATAAGTTTTGTGAATGAAAACCACCTCAGTCGACATCCTTTCCCAATTAATTATTTCCAGAGTTTATTTTATTATTTAATGGGAATAGTACTTTTATCTCCCTCTTTGGAATTTGAATTTTTTTTCTCTTCCCCTTTTAAGTGACTGGCTATCTTGGCAGCTCATTAGAAAATTTTGTCATTAGGTGAGGCTGAAGATTAAGATGAAGAAGGAAAGATGGAACAGCTTGTTTATTCTTCATTTATTAATTGTTTTCTGTAGGATATAGTGGTGGAGGTGGTAGGTCGGGCTGCCACGTGGTGGATTGCCGACATAGTACTTTCCACCTAACTATTTTAGGCCGTTGGTTTCGTTGTCCTCTTGTATGTTACAGGTGTCTCCATCAACGTCCACGTCCACTTTGGTTTTGAGGTTTTTTTTTCCTGGCCTTTTTCTGGCCTTTATGCTAGGGGGGTCGAACAAATTAAAACACAAATTTAATGATGAAAAAAATATCAGATTAAATCGGAATAAAGTTTTATTGGATTGGAATTAAAGATTCGTTTTAGAAAATTAATGGAAAATCAAAACTGAACCAACGGTAGCAATTGGAAGGACCTGAAACCAAACTGGCAACAGCTTATTAATGGATAAAAAATATCCATTAAACCAATTTTATAATAAATATAAGTATAAGAAAATTAAAATTAAATCCGTATCAATCTCATGACTAAGGATATAAATGAATAACTGAAAATCCGGATTTAATTTGAATTCAAATCTATTTGAGGATCGAAATTGGGAATAGAAGTTGACTGACATGGCTCTTCTTTCGATGATCCACTACTCCCTTTTAGTTGCAGATCCCCATGCTTTGATTCGAAACCCCTAGCCAGTGATTAATCCTCAAGAAGATTGGAGTATTGAATTCCTCCTCCCTATGGTCCAGATATTTTGGAACCCCCCACCCCCCCAAAGCAACGGACACCTTCCTATTGCAAGGTGAGCCTCTGCCCTTCCCCTAGAATCCACGCATCTCTTGCGTCTCCATGGGGGCCCCTTCTGCCAAGTTTGTTGCTAGGATATGAAATAGTCGAACTCTTATCTCCCCGATCTCCTGGCCCACAAAAGAGATTAGAATTTTTGGTCTTCTTAGCCGATGTAAGATCATCATCCGGTAGCAAAAAACTGTCCCTTAGAGCAGCTCGAACTTATTCTGGGTATGAACAAGCGGGAGTACACCACATGGATGTTTTGCAAAACGTCTTTGTATGCCAAGCCACTGGACCGGCGAAACTGATTCTCCCGAGGTTGTGCTTTCAAAGCGGGATCATTCCAACGTGTCCAGCAAATGGAGGGTGATCGATTTGGATCTTAGCATGCACCCAAAAAGTCTGTCTGTACAAACGATGATGACTTGCATTCGAAGTTTCCCTAGGGTCGGTAAAGCAAAATGGGGGCCCCCAGACCGGGTAACTTTAAAGGTGGCCTCGATGTGTTATTCTCTTCCTTTGAACCGACGGTTTTATTGATGACCCATTCAAAATAAGCTGTCCGCTTTGACATTGATTAGCCAATAGAGTGCGGGGTTAAAAACTCTCTTTTGTTGAAAGGTCATTTGCTCTTTCATTACTAAGCAAGCAAGTCAAGCTAAGCGGGAAGTACTGTTTGTCTATTAGCTGTCCTTCTGTCCGTTCGAGTAGGATCTAGAGTGGAGTGATTGACTCTCGGGTGATAGGCCCGAACATAAGGTTCGGATGCAAATTTGGATATCAATCAAACTGACAGGATTATATCCTCTCTGTTTAGCATAGTGTTAAGACTCATATAATCTAATTACTATACTAAACATGCAAACCATTAATTATCTCTCCTCCAATAGGAAACCTTTCTCTCTCTCTCTCTCTCTCTCTCTCACATACGTCTCCTTGTATAGTAGGAAACCAAATTTCTACATAGTGACATATCCATCTCTCCTTCTTAGTAAGCAACTAGGTCCTCCATGAATCCTCTCTCTCTCATTCATGCATGTTTCTCTTCCCCCTTCTTTACACACACACAAACACTCACAAGCATTCACGAACACTTTGGGCTCATTATTCTCCCTTAAGCAAGTTCCATATCCCTTACTATTTTCAGATTTCAACCATTTCTTCATCGTCATCATCAACTTTCAATACTGCCTTCAAGTACTAAGCATGTGCACTCTTTCGTTTGAAAGTAGGCACTTTGAATATTTCATCGAAGATCTTGTTAGGGATAACACAAGATTTTTCCCTCCTGTATGCAAACCAACGGATATACACAACCACAAAAATATGCACAGAGATATAGCAGCGGAAATAAATATAGACAATCAAATCACAAGAGATAATAATTTTTACGTGGAAAACCCTTCCAAGGTGAAAGGAAAAAAACCACCAGACCTAGTCCAGGTAAAACTCTACTATGATAATAATAGGTACACAATACATTCTTCTCTAGTCACAGCTAGAGGTTACCAATCTCCAAGAGATATAATCCACTTTTGGATAATACAATAACTCCCCAAAACAATTGATGGTAATATAAGAATATAAGAATACTCTCACCTCGATACCGACGTAACAAATACTGAGAAGAACTATCACCTTTCTCTCTCTTCCCTGAATAGGGAGAATGTCATCATGCCACACATACAAGAGATAAGAGTCTCTCTTTATCTCTCCTTCCTCCTCTTTGTATCACTCTCTATATCAGAAATACAAAGGATGAGTTTTCGATTATACTCGACTTTGGCTTTTGGACTCGTAGAGAAGTCGCACTCTCAAAGCCTTTTTTTCTCTTTGGTTTTCTGTTACTCAAAGCCTTTAATCTTTGGAATTTTTTTAATTCCAGGAAAGCACCGATAATCAACACCACTGCCCCATTTCACCTTATATATGATAACATAAAGAGAAAGTGAGGTTGGTTTCTAAAACCACCTTAAGAAATCTCTTTCAGAAGGAAAGTGATGTCATAGCATGTGGGTCCCCCCACCCACATGGGGTGAGGAGGAACCCAACAAACTCCCCCTCCGACTCACGAGCGGAGATTTGCCAAACCCAAACCTGCCATGCTTTTGCAAAAGTCATGCTTCGCCTTGGGTAATGCTTTGGTCATCATATCTGCATTGCTCTTGTCAGTATGGATCTTCTCAACCTGTAGTTTCTTCTGTTCAAGTACATCTCGAATCTAATGATACTTCACATCAACATGCTTGGTTTTGTAATGGAAACTAGGATTCCTACTCAAGTGAATGGCACTCTGACTGTCGTAATGAACAATATATTTGTCTTGTGGTCAGATTCAGTTATTAAATGAACCTCTTCATCCACAAAATCTCCTTACAAGCTTCCACTACAACAATGTACTCAGCTTCTGTAGTTGGCAAAGCGACATACTTCTGTAACTTGGACTACCATGACACTACTCCCCTGCAAAAGTAGATAGGTAGCCTAATGTCGATTTTCTCGAGTTGATGTCGCCTGCCATATCTGCATCTATGTACCCCTGTAACACAGGTTTATCAATGCCAAAACATAAACATGCATTGGATGTACCTCTGAAATATCTCATAATCCACTTAACTGCTTCTTAGTGTTCTTTACTAGGATTGGCAAGAAATCTACTTACAACTCCAACTACATAAGCAATATCAGGTCTTGTACATACCATGTCATACATTAAACTTCCTAAAATTGATGCATAGAGAATTTTCTTCATTTCTGTTCTTCCTTGCTCAGTTGAAGGGCTCTGCTTACTGCTCATTCTAAAATGATCTACAAGTGATGAACTGATTGACTTGGCTTTCTCCATATTGAATCTTTCAACTAGTTTCTATATATATCTTTCTTGTGATAGCCAAATTTTGCCTGCTTTCCTATCACAAGAGATCTGCATGCCTAACATCTGTTGTGCTGGTCCCAAGTCCTTCATGTCAAAGGACTTACTCAATTCTTGCTTTAACATGTCAACTTTATTAACATCTCGTCTAACATTAACATATCATCAATATAAAGCAAAAGAATAATGAAATCACCTTTAAAAAATTTCTTCACAAACACACAATAATCTGCTATTATTCTGGTGTACTCATGATCATGATTTATCATAAATGAATCAAACTTCTTGTACCACTGTCTTGGAACCTGTTTCAAAATATACAATTTCTTCCTTAACCTGTAAACCATGTGTTCTTTACCTTTAATTTTGAAACCTTTTAGCTGCTCCATGTAAGTCTTTTCCTCCAAATCACCATGAAGAAAGACTTCTTGACATTAAGTTGTTGAACTTTTAAATTCAAACTTGCAGCTAAACCCAACACAACTCGAATAGATGACATTTTCGCAATAGGAGAGAGAATTTCATTAAAGTCAATTATTTTTGTTTGTCTAAAATCCTTCACAACCAACCTTGCTTTGTACCTTGGTTGTGAGCTGTTATGCTCTGTCTTCAACCAAAATACCCATTTATTCTTGAGTATCTTCTTTCCCTTTGGTAGCTTCACTAAATCATAGGTGTGATTCTTATGTAAAGAATCCATCTCCTATTGCATAGCTTTTAATCATTTAACTTTATGCTCATTAGTTTGTGTTTTTTCAAGGTAATTTGATTTACCTGTATCTTTTAGCATAATATATTACAAATTGTGATGAATACCTGGTAGATGGTTGTAACTCTTTGATAGATCTTCTCAATTGAGGCTCAACTGGTGGCTCTAGAGGGGGCTGTTCCCCCTGCTCAACATCACTTATATCATCTATGAGAAGATCATCATTACCATTTTAACATCTCTCCCATCATCATGTACCATGGGTAGAGGAATTGGATCAAGATCGATTAGGTCATCAACAAATGACTGAGACTTTTCAAAATTTTTGAAGTCTTCAGTTGTTTGGTCTTCAAGAAAGATCACATCACATATTTACTTTTGATAACTTTCTTCTCAATCGGATTCCAGAATTTGTATTTAAAATTTTCATTTGCATATCCCAAGAAAATACATTGCTTTTTTTTATCATCGAGCTTTGACTGCTCATCTTTTGGAACATGCACAAATGCCCTGCAACTGAATACTTTCAAATGATCATAGAAAATATCTTTTTCGCTCTACACTTTCTCAGGAACATCTCTATTCAGAGGAGCTGATGGAGATAAATTATTCAAATAAACTATAGTAGGCATTGCTTCTCCCTAGTAACACCGTGCCAACTTTGCATGTGAGAGCATACACCTGATTCTTTCCATAATAGTACGATTCGTCCTTTCTGCTACACCATTATGTTGTGGGGTCTTGAAAACTGTTTGCTCATATTGAATACCTTAACTACTGTAATACTTCTCAAATGAGCCAATGTACTCACCACCATTGTCAATATGAATGCATTTGAGAGATTTTTCTGTTTCTCTTTCAATCATAGCATGAAAATTTTTAAACATATCCAATACCTGATCTTTAGTTTTTCAAAGCATATGCCCATATTTTTTTAAAAGCATCATCTATAGAAGTAATAAAATAAGAAGCACCACCAAATGTTTTTACTTTCATAGGACCACAAACATCAGAATGTACCAATTCTAAAATCTTTCTCTTTCTATGAGGATAGTTTTTCATGAAAATAACACGATGTTGTTTACCAACTAAATAATGAACACAACGATTCAGAGACGTACCTTTCATATCTGGAAGAAGGTTTCTTTTTGTGAGGATTTGCATCCCTTTCTCTCTCATGTAACGAGATGTGACGAAGTCATCGATGCCATAAATCTGTAACGGATTCACCCTCTGCTATATCCACTTCAGTCTTGCATATTTGTACCTTTGTGTTATACAAAGTGCAGTACTTGTTTTCTCTTGCCACCACTAGAGAATATTTGGTAAGCTTCCGTTGACCATTCCCAAAGTGACTGTGATATCCTTCTGCATCTAACTTTCCTGCAGAAATCAAATTCAGACAGATTTCTAGAACATGTCTCACATCTATGAGAGTCAATTTACATTTAACATTTGTCTCAACACTCACATTACCTATCCCCATAATTTTTGAAACATCACTATTTTCTATTCTTATAATACTGAAATTACTTGTTTTGTAAGAGGTAAATAATTCTCTATGAGGGGCACCATGGTATGAAGAATCAATATTAACAATCCAATCTGAGTCATGACATGAGATGTAAGACAAAATTCTTCACAACTTGAGATAATAATAGTATCTCTATCTGAGCTAATGGCAACAATATCTTCCTTCTTCTCTTCTTTATTTTCTTTCTTAGATTCTTTTTTTCAGTTTCCTACACTTTTTTTTTTCATATGTCTTACCTTTTTACAGTAGTTACATGTGACCCATTGTCTTGATTTAGATCTCTCTTTAGACTTCCCAAGGTCTTGAGATTTTCTATATTTGCTTCTCCCCCGGTATTCTGTGACAAGTGCCTCTTATTGAGATAAACTTGAAGACTTTCTTCTTGTCTCTTCATTCAACAAATTTCCTATTACTTTACTCATTATAATTTTTCTATTTGGTGTAGAATTGCTAAGAGACACCACTAATGTCTCCCAACTGTTGGGTAATGAACTGAATAGTAACAAGACTTATAATATTATCTAGTCAAATTTTTGCGAGTACAATCTTTATGGAGGAAAACCCTACTGATCCACAATACTCTACACCTCACCCCCATTTAAATACCACCACACCCCCCGCCACCACCATCGAGTATCCATCTTCGTACCCCGCCAACACCACCACCACTAGGTTCACAAGTTTTCTAATCACACCCCCACCAACACCCACCACCACCGTCACCACAATGCTTTGTCCTTTGGCCCATCTACACCACACCCGCCACCCCCCTTTCGTATACATTTTTCAATTTAGTCCACCGCCCCACCAACCTGACTTTAGGAACAGTTTTACTCCCTCATACGTCTCTATGGAGACATGATGGAAAGCTATGTCGTCCAACCAATGTTGAATAAAGCCTATAGCTTTTCGGTCCAAGATCTTCCACTCGGCATCAGATAATTTTTTGGTTTTGCCATATCACTTTAAACGGGTCCGTACAAATCCTTATAGTATAATAAATCTTACATCTTGGCTTTTTAATTCATCTAGTTGCTCCCATTCAAACTAATCATCCTTTTAGGGTTTCCTCCATAGTTCACACACGGTTATAAAGCGTAGCTCTGATACCACTTGTTAGGAAAAATATAAGATTTTTTCTTCCTGTATGCAAACCAATCGATATAAACAACCACAAAAATATACACAAAGATATAGTAGTGAAAATAAATATAGATAATCAAATCACAAGAGACACAACAATTTGTATGTAAAAAACCCTTCCAAGGTGAAAGGAAAAAATCATGGGACCTAGTCCAGGTAATACTCCATTATGATAATAATGGGTACACAATACAGTCTTCTCTAGTCACAGCTAGAGGTTACCAATCTCCAAGAGATATAACCCACTTTTGGATAATACAATAACTCATCAAAATAATTAATGGTAATCTAAGAATACAAGAATACTAGAATACTTTCTCATCGATATCGACGTAACAAATACTGAAAAAAACTATCACTTTTCTCTCTCTTCCCTAAATAGGGAGAATGCCATTACGCATCACTTACAAGAGATAAAAGTCTCTCTTTATCTCTCATTCCTCCTCTTTGTATCACTATCTATAGCAAAAATACAAAGGATGAGTTTTCGATTACACTCAGACTTTGGCTTTCGGACTTGTAGAGAAGTCGCACTCTCAAAGCCTTTTTTTCTCTCTGGTTTTCTGTTACTCAAAGACTCTAATCTCTGGAATTTTTCTAATTCCAGGAAAGCACCGATAATCAACACTACCGCCCTTTTTCACCTTAAATATGATAACATAAAGAGAAAGTGAGGTTGGTTTCTAAAACCACCTTCAGAAACCTCTTTCAGAAGGAAAGTGATGTCATAGTATGTGGGTCCCCCCACCTACGTGGGGTGAGGAGGAACCCAACAGATCTCATTTGAGACATTCTAGTCGTTCATGAAATCATAAGGAGAAACGAAAAGAAATTAAGGCAGAAAATTAAAAGGATAAATGCTTGGGGCTTGGGACTGTGCGTGCTAATTTTCTCTTGATAATCATCTATAATATTACAGAATTAGTAAATTTAATTATTTTAATCTGAGTTCATATAAGTTGTCATTGATCATAGCTTTGGCGATAGTGTTATATTTGTTCTGCAATTGTCTAATATAGAGGCAATCTAATTGATGGCGAGAATCATGATGTAGTTTTAGTAGTGGGAGCACCTAACAAATGTATTTGTAATCTGTGGGATCATAACATTGCCAATTTCTTTTCAAACGACGCCCACGTTGGTCCACTCTTACCTATTCAAGATGGCTTTCACTCTGCATCAGAATTCTCTAGATTACCCACTTTGAACGGTTTTCACTCTGCGTCGGCCTCCCAATGAAAGCATCAAAAGATACAACTCAAACCCAAGGGGGAGCCCGATGTGGGATCATAACATTAATACATGGTGTTTGCAAGTTCAAAGCGTTGGAATATTATATTGATGTAGCTATTGAAAATTTCAACGTCATATTGGAATAGAGGAATGCGAAGATATCTGTGTTAATAAAAAAAGAAACCTAACTTTTCTATTTTGGATCGGTAATGAAGCCATAGAAAATGAACATATTGTTCATTTCTTCTTTTATCGAGTGAGTTTTCCTTGTGGATTTTCTTTGTAGGCTTTGTTTTTGGTTACAAGGGGATTTTGTAATGATTATAACACATGCTATCACATTACTATGTAACTAATTCCAAATCATTCCATATTTAGTTATTTAAGTTACATTTTACTTTACATCCAAACCCCTAGCATTTGAAAAGAAAAATAAAATTTACATCTTACAATTATCATTATTAAAAATGTTAAGAAATTTAAGTAGTTTATACAATTATGTTATGTTACAACTATAAAAGTTTTCTTTTAAAATTAAAAAATTTCACTTCTCTTTCCTTTAATTCCCTTTGCAACCAAACAAAGAGTGACTCATGATGAAGATGGTTTTGGCGGATATGCTTACTCTATATGATCTTTATTACATCGCTATTATTATCAACTCCATTGTTAAAAAAAAAAAAATATTTGTGATCAGTGATGTCCAATGTAGTTTATGGCCTCTAATGTTCTGCAAAGCAATATTGATTTCAATAGTCAGCCATGAGCTAACAATTATAACCCTTTATTGAGCATTTATGTGGTGCACTTGACTTGAACAGATTCATCACCTATGTGTGATTGAATCTCTTCAAAGACCCCAACGTATGAAGTTCCCTCTATTTGTTTCAGATTTTGTTCCGAGAGGTCATAGCATATGCTTGTTTGTCTAATCTAATGTTTTCACACATAAAGGATTTTTGTAGGATTCTCTGTTGAATATTGAAATTAGCAATTCCTCTACTTAGATTGGAAATTGGTTGTAGCTTTGTCCTATCTATAAGGTTTTTCTCCCACTAAGTATTGACTTTCAAGGGAACAAGATGTTTTAATTATATAAACTATTGTTAGATCTAATGTTCTCCCTGTTTATGCCTACAAATTTATTATCTAACTTTTCTTCTTTAATTACAAGTTTTTTTTTCCCCTTTTATATTTTTCCTTTAAGCTTCGTTTATTTTGATGTGAAATTTTATCGTAAAATGTTATGTGTAATATTTTACAATTAAAAAAAAAAAAAAAGTATTTTCAAAAGAAAATGAAGATTTTTCTATTTCTCTAGTTTGTTTATATAATGTAATGAGCTATTGTTCAAATCAATTATGAATAGATTCGGGGTAATATTCGTTTTACCTAAAATTATAGAGAAAGGTTATAATGATAAACCCATTATATTTTATCTATTTATTTTAATTATAAATAGATATTATATCATGCAAACAATCACAATAAGTATTACATAATACATTATATATCCAGAGCCTTAGAGATCATTATATTTTATTTCTTGGAAAAAACCATTGAAAAACAAAATTACATATAAAATGTTCTATGTAAAATTTTAGGGTAAAATTTTACATCAAAACAAACAGAACCTTAATATATATCATTTTTTTCCTTTTTCCCTAGTATAGCATTTGGACTGTAGAATTAAATTAGATTTGACATATTTTAGCATATAATACTTGATGATGTGGCTGGCTCTCCTTGTTCTTGTCACTTTGTTTCACTTCATAAATGTTATCAATACTGAGTGGGGAGCCTTTTCAAATGGTCTTGCTTTAATAGAATTTGATAAAGAAATGGATGCTGCAAGCCTAAATCTTGGTGAAGTTCACTTTCATGATCAGCACAGGGACATGAAATTAGATATTCATAACATGAATTGCGGTTGTTGTGTTCTGTGGCAGTTTGTTGGGTTTTGCGATAGAAAAAACTGCCGTTAAAAACTCCACAATTATTATAGTAATGATCAATCCATTGGTAAAAGATTAATAAAAAAACAAATAAAACAACTAAAGATTATTATCCTTCAAAAAGTAAATAAATTAAAAAATAAAAGAAAAAAAAAATCTTTGCCGGTGAGTCTAGATGGTAGTAACCCCATGTAGGAACTCAACAAAAATGATGCTAAATAAATTCCATGTAGTTGATCTTACAATTTCTTCAAAGAAACATTGAGGCTGGTGAGTGGAGTTGAGATTGTACGAGCAGAAAGTAGAGCAAGAGAGAGACTTCCCAGTGGTTTCCACTGATGAGCCTCCAAGAAAGGGATGGAGGCTCCAAAAGGGGATGAGGAGGGAGATTTGAAAGAAGGATTGGGTAGGGAAGAGATCAATTTCACACAACTATGTAGCAATGATAATTTATGTGATCTACAATATTGATAGTTAAGTTTTCATCTAAAAGTTTTGTAAGTGAAGGGACTCTCACAGTATATGACACCCAAGGTTCTAGTTTCAAAGTAATGTGGCACTATTCCTAGTATTCCCCCTCATGTGGGTGGTAGTAGACCTGGCATGTGGTCCCTATTTTGGGTGACCGTACGGAGTGAATCTGGAGCTCTGATACCATGTTAAGTTTCATCTTATAAGTTCGAACTTGTAAGGAGAGGAATTCTCACATATATATAAGCCACCAAAGTTCTAGTTTCAAAGCAATGTGGGATTATTCCCAACAGATATAACATGTTTGATAAATCTATTTTTGAAAACCATGCTTTTTATTTTCATTAAGACTAAGTCATGGATCTTCCATATGTTATAAATGTTAAATTCAACAAAAATACCTAGAAAACATGATCAGGTGATGTGAGAGCCAAATAAGCCATATTGTATTAAAAAATTCATTTTACTGTTGCTAGAGTGAAGTACTACTAAAGTAGCAGCAATCAGAATCAAGTGCACCACATACATGCTCAATAAAGGAATATAATTGTTAGCTCATGGTTAACTGTTGAATCAATATTGCTTTGCGGAACATTAGAGGCCATATAGAGTACCATATCTACAAGGAATACTCACTTGATAAAAGAAGAAATGAACAATATTGTCTTTTTTTTTGTGGGCTTCATCGATAAAACAGGGAAGACAAAAATCTTCCGATAAGAGTTATTTGAAAAATCTTTATTAGATTTATTGTGGACAACATTAATATATATATTTTTTGGTTAAATACAAAATTAATATATTTGACTATTTTAGCTGGTGGGATCTAATCAAGGATTGGATGATTATCCCATACCTATTACAAACCAAATCTATTCCATGATGGGATTGAAATAGATTTGGTATGCACTAGTAATAAATATGTGGCAGGGGTCCCTATAGCCTCTCTCTGTCTATGTGAAAAAAAAAAAAAGAAAGGGTCCCATACCCAGTGTAGAGGAGGCTGTAGAAGATCTCTATAAGAATCAAGAAGCAAAAGAAGAAATGGTCAGAAATCAATCTCCAACGTAAAGGTATGTCCCTTTATTATTATCAATTATTTATTGCTCAATATGTTTTATTATCTGTACAGGATGGATTTAATGAAATAGTTTTATTGAGATTTAAAAATCCTACAGTGGTATCAGAGCCTTTCCATATATAATTAAAATCATTGAGTTAAGAATCAGAATGATGCTTTGATGTTTGAATACATTAAAGCTTAGAATAAATTCGATTTTGGTTCCCATTTCAACTTTGGATTAAAAGGGAGAGATTTGACACAATCGAATTATTTTTAAACCATCAAAAGTTAAAACAAACTAGAATGTTGTAGACCTCAATGAGACGGTGACGGCGATATAAAAATTGCCGCCACACGCCATCGGACGGGCCATCACACGTTGACGAGAAAAGCAAGTGAGATCTACTTGCTAAATTTAAAAAAAATGATGTGGCTAATCGGACCAGGTTAACTTGAGAACAAACAAAATCGGTTAGGCCAAACCCAGCCCGGTTGCCTAGATCGAAAATCGAAACTGCTTTTTCAGACCTGGATCCATATACTGGATCCGACCCAGTAAGGGTGGCCTGAATCAAACTCAAAACCCAAGGGCTCAGTCAACCCGACCTGTTTTACAGGACTCGAAAATATGACCCATCGACCTTGTTGGATGAACCAGGTTGGACTGATGGTTGGATCGTTGAACCAACTCGGTGGTTCATTCCCCGAATAGACTAGTGGTTCGGTATGGAGGTATAAAAAAGTGATAAATTTGGTTTAGTTCGGACCGAACCAAGTCGATCCTAGGCAAACCAACAGACCAAACCGATCCGGTCAGAACCGAACCGGCTAGTATTGTAAAGGCCTGTTTGGTTGCAGGATTTTAGACTTAGGGAATTAATCCCTCACGTACGAGCCCGTGGAAGGTCCGTTTGGACGGTGATTTTTTGTAGTATACTCCATTTTGAATGCTCTTTAATCTGATATATAGTTTGATATATTTTGACACATTGGGAAGTATGTTTTCATTGAAAAATATCCTATAAGAACCCAATTTGTAGTTTTCTATTGATTTTTCTTAAATATATTGTACCAAATTGATTGTTGAGCCAATGTGTATGTTTATATGAAAGTTTGGACTTGTAAAATTATATTTTAAAATATTAATGATTAAATTAATATCAAACATGAGCTGTAGGTTGAAATTTATTTATATCATGATGGAATTTAGAGTGACCACCAAAGTGACAACCTTGTTTCATTATGATATATTCAAATTTAAATGTCTGTGTTTGTAAATGCTTCAGATGGATAGTGTTCACCCAAAGGTGACATTGTCCAAGTTTATTAAAATTAGGGTTTGTAGATATTATGTGAGGATTTTCGTAGGACCACTAAAGTGGCACACTTGGTTCTATTATAACATACTCAAATCCAGTGTTTGTGCATTTACAAGCTACAAAAAAGAAGTACAGTGCTCATCCATAGATGATATTGTCAAAATTTTCATTTTATGGTTGCAGCAAAGAACAACATTGTCTACCCAAAGGTGGATTCATTTACCCAAAGGTGGTGTGACTTTTGACGCCATCATTCTTTAACGGTTTTGCCCGAATATTTTTTTGAGAGGACCAGTACATCTTTGTCCCGAAAGATAAGTATGTAGTTTGGTTGACTCTTGAAAATTTTGTTTGGCGGTTTTGCTAGAATATTTTTTGAGAGGACCAGTGCATCCTTGTCCCAAAGGATAACTATGTAGTTTGATTGACTCTTGAAAAATTATAATAATTATTTGACAATTTTGTCTGGATTTTTGAGAAGACCAGTGCATCATTGTCCCAAAGGATAAGTATGTAGTTTGATTGACTCTTGAAAAATTATAATAATTGTTTGGTGCTTTTACTCGGATATTTGAGAGGACCGATGCATCCTTGTCCCAAAGGATAAATATGTAGTTCGATTGACACTTAGAAAAATAAATAATTGCTTGTTTATTATGTTTTGATAGCTTAATTACATTTATGAGTCGTAGATTTGTCATTATATGTATAGCATTGTAAATGAACTCATCTAGTAATTACTATCTCAGAATTTCATCCCTGGTATTACCCTTGCTTCACCTCCCATTTTGTCTATATTGAATTATAGAAAAAGGGTATAAGGCAGTTAAGAAATAACTAAGAATTTTAGACTTAGACCTAGTTCTTAGAAAGGATAAAATTGTTGCCCTCACCCTTGAGAGTAGCATTCTCTTGCTATGGCTATGAAAATTGGGAATTAGGAATTTTTCAACAGGAAAACTATGTAGCTTATGAGAAATTTTATCCCAATGGCTATAAAGGTAGTATTGTGATGAAAGATACAATCAAGAAATATATAAAAGAGGTTTAAACAAAATTTGAAGTGATTGATAAAGGATTGAAGAATCATCTTCTGATTGAAACAAAATTTAATGAAAGTGGCAATATTGGAGAACACATCCTAGAACTAATTACAATAAAGGAGAAATTAAAAACACGTCTTGTCACACCCCAATTCCGGCTGAACCAAAAGTGTGAGTGAACCATCACTGAACCAACCGTTCACACTAGGATCTCAATAAGACCGTGTCCACTCATACAAATCATTGCACATAACCACAATCAGAATAATAATAAATACAGCGGAAGTCTTAAATAGAATGAACTGAGTAATCTATTGATAAATTTAAATAAAATATCAAGTTATTCAAATTCTCAAAACTTAAGTAAGTATCTTTACATCACTGTATTTCCAACAAAAAATAAATAGAATAAATAAAATCAAATCCTAAAGGTACATGCAGAAAGGGCACTCACATAAAGCGTCATGCTCGTCCTCTCCTACTTGCACATCCAGGGCAGCCACGCCTCCATACACTGGAGTGTCCACGTAATCCTCTACTGTGTAACCTACATCAACATCTAAAAACATGTATATATACAAGGGTGAGCTCACAACTTAGCTCAGTAAGACAATCAGGCAATGCAACAAATATATGCATGAGTAACATTCACATCATGGTCTGATTTTAAATTTGCAATGTGCTATAGAAAGGATTGGAGGCCACGGCACCTCTATACACGAATGTGTAAAGCCGCCCAATGGATCAAACACCACTGTCGTCCCACATGCACCCTATCATGGAATAGAGATAGAGCTAAGGCGTCCGGATCAAACACCGCCAACACCTCCCCTGATACTCTACCTATATCAACACGTAAGCCCCTATTGGCGAGGGCTTGTAAACTGGGCTCGCAACTAACCAATCCTATATGTCATCACAGTAGGCCCTGTCCCAGTGCAGCTCCCTACGGCATAGAGATAGAGCTAGAGTCTAGTGGCCAGGCCGGAGACCACAATGCCACTTCCTCTCCCTGATACCCTACCCGCACCAAGCATGCTAAGACAGAACGATACGAAAATGTGCTAGTGTGAGGAATGATCCCAGACCCCAGACCCTTCTCATTCCACACACCAACAAAAACAATCACATGCCTAACAGTCACAACCTAGCATAGCAAGTATGCATGAACAATAATAATAACTGAAAGTAAAGGATGACATGCGAGAATGCACAAACATCAATCCACAGAATCATAATTATTATCAACGGTTTACTGTTATTTAATTATTAGGGTTTAGGTCAGATTCCCTCACCTGACGCTTGATTGATAGTTTGCTCCACGTCACAAGGTCCAAACGTGCTATCACAAGGTCCTATATGATATTAGGGTTTAGTTAGAATAGGTTTACGTTGGTCGGAAAACCAATAATGACAAAACACATCTCACAGAGCTGACCGATCACAGGTACCGGTCGCAGCACTATGGGGAAAACCTGCCACCGGTATGGTCGACCGGTCCCCACAGACCAGTCCCCAAGAGGTACCGGTACTGCGACCGGTCGCATATGGTGCGACCGGTATGGTCAACCGGTATGTCTCCGGAAGACCATACGTATGGTTTCTCGACTTCCGTCGGTCACCCTCTATTGATCCTAGGGTTTCTCCTATACATTCTAGGTCTGAGCATTAAGTTAGAGTTGTTTCCAAATCTATTCAAGTTCTAGTTTCGATGGTCTCAACCTAGAACTTGAATCTAGGGTTTACCGACTAGATTAGGGTTTGACGGCAAAATAGGGTTTAGATCAATACCTGCTTTGCATGGTATCCAAGCAAACTAACCATCTTAGAGTCATAATGTAAAAGAAGGTTAAGCACTTACCGTCGACTTACGGTAAGGTGTTCTTCGTCGAGCGGCAATGGCGGCTCTTCCCTCTCATTCCTAGCTTCTTCTCCTTCTTCAGCCTCTTTATCCTTTCTAGGGTTTGTGAGGATCATGGAAGAGATTTTAGGAGGTTTAGAGGGGTTTATATAGGCTAGGTTTAGGTTTAGGAAGCCTCCTAGCATTAGGAAAGTCCTTCGGTTTGAAATTTGGAAAGTGGGACCCGTAGAGATCTATTTTTGGATCTAAGTGGTCTGCTGTGCAGGCCATACCGGTCGACCGGTACCAAGACCGGTACCATCGACTGGTATGAATTAATTCATACTTAATTTGGTCTGATTGGTTCATTTTGTACCTGTTTGTCATCCACTCGTCCCGTCTGGCCCTGTGATGATTGGAAGACCTGCTACGACATAAATTCAAGATTTAGATCGGGTTCATGGAGTGCGGGTCTTACAACTCCCCCACCCTTAAAAGAAATTTCGTCCTCAAAATTTGCATGTAGGTTTCACAACTTCCCCACCCTTAAAATAAATTTCAGCCTCAAAATTTGAACGTACCTTGGTCGTTGAAAAGGTTAGGGTATTCCTTTCTCATCACATTCTCTTCCTCCCAAGTAATTTCTTCCACATCTTGGCTTTTCCAATGCACCTTCACATAGTGGATATCCTTGCTTCGGAGATGTTGTACTTTTTGGCTTGTGAGCATCACAGGTACAACTTCAAACGTCAAGTCCTCTGTTAAGTCTAGTGGGTCTGCTGTCAAGATGTGCAATGGATCCCTAACGTATTTCCTTAATAAAGACACGTAGAACACATCATGAACGCTTGACATGGATGGTGGTAGAGCCAGTTGATATGCCACATTGCCACGTCTAGTCAAAATCTCATATGGTCCCATATACCTAGGGCATAGCTTCCCCTTCTTACCAAACCGTTTCAGACCTCGCACAGGTGATATCTTCAAGAATACTTTATCACCCACTACAAACTCCAGATCTCGACGTCGGTTATCTACATAGTGCTCTTGTCGAACTTGAGCTGTCTTCACTCTTTCCTTGATTTGATCAATCACTCGACAAGTTTCTTCGACGAACTCCGGTCCTACAATCCTTCTCTCTCCCACCTCATTGCATAACAGAGTTGTACGACATTTCTTCCCATAGAGTGCTTCATATGGAGCCATCTGGATCGTAGCCTGGTAACTGTTGTTATAAGCAAACTCGATGAGTGATAGCTTCTCGTCCCAAGCTCCTTTGAAATCTAGAGCACACGCTCTGAGCATATCTTCCAAGATTTGAATAGTTCTTTCTGACTGTCCGTCTGTCTGAGGATGAAAAGTTGTGCTAAACTTCAACTTGGTTCCCATAGTTATCTGTAATCCTTCCCAGAACTTTGATATAAAACGAGGATCTCTATTAGATAACTTTCTGGGACGCCATGAAGTCTGACTATATTATCCACATATAGCTTGGCTAACTTCTCCATGGTATACTGAGGTCTGATAACAATGAATCGAGCTGTCTTGGTAAGTCGATCGACTATAACCCAAATTGCATTCACTGACCTTGGTGTCAAAGGTAGGCTAGTGACGAAATCCATTGTGATACAATCCCACTTCCATGCTGGCTCCGATAGTGGTTGTAGTAAACCTGCGGGTCTCTGCCTTTCAGCTTTAACTTACTGGCAATTCAGACATTGGAATATGAACCGAGCTACATCCGCTTTCATACCCCTCCACCAATATAATCTTCTTAAATCATGGTACATCTTGGTGCTACCTGGATGTACCGAATATGGGGTGTAATGAGCTTCTATCATAACTCGATCTCTGATATTTGAGTTCTCACTCTCAGGTATACATAATCGTCCACGATACCTGAGTACCTTGTCTGAATCCAAGGTAAAGTTAGGATTGCTTTTACCCTTCTCTAGATCTTCTTGCACAGTCTTGAGGTGTGGATCTTGTAGGATTGCTACTTTGACCTCATCTATTAGATCCGATGAGATTTTCAAGGCTGCGAACATCAATGTAAACTTATGAATTAAGCCCTGTTCCACTGGATCTCCTGCAGTCTCTAATATATACTCTTCATCATTTTCTATTGAGCTTGAGGTTGCAGCACACAATGCAGCATTTGTACTAGGTCCTACCTCAGGCTTTGACGCCCACTTTCTGCTTAAGGCATCGACCATATCGGCCACAACATTTGCCTTACCCAGATGGTACTGGATGTCACAATCATAATCTTTTAATAGTTCTAGTCATCTCCTTTATCTTATATTCAGGTCCTTCTGAGTGAAAAGGTAAGTTAAGCTCTTGTGGTCCGACTTAATCTGAAACTTTTCACCGTAAAGGTAGTGTCTCTAAGTCTTGATTGCGTGAATAACTGCTGCTAATTCCAGATCATGCGTAGGATAGTTCTTCTCATGCTCTTTCAACTGTCTTGATGCATAAGCAATTACCTGTTCTCCTTGCATCAACACACATCCAAGACCTAACCCTGAGGCATCCGTATATAAGGTGAACGGCAAGCCTGGTGCCGGGATGGTCAAGATAGGTGCACAGACTAGTCTTGACTTCAAAGTCTGAAAGAACTTTTCACACTCATCCGTCCATATGAACTTTTTCCTTTTCTTGGTTAGTCTGGTAAGTGGAACGACGATCCTTGAGTAGTCTTCCACGAATCTTCTATAGTAACCAGTCAATCCAAGGAAACTACGAATCTCCGCAACTGATTTCGGTGCATCCCATCCTACTATAGCTGCGATCTTGCTTGGATTTACCTTGATACTGTCTGCAGATACTACGTGACCCAAGAAGGCCACTTCCTTCAGCCAAAATTTACACTTCTTGAACTTGGCGTAAAGCTTCTCTCTTCTCAGCCGTTGTAGGGCTGCTCTCAAATGTGTTACATGAGTCTCCCTGTCTTGTGAGTAGACCAATATGTCGTTAATGAATACGATGACCGAAGTGTCCAACATGTCATGAAACACTCGGTTCATCAGTTCCAAGAACAACGCTGGAGCGTTAGTCAACCCAAATGACATTACAAGGAACTCATAATGCCCATACCTTGTTCTGAAAGCAGTTTTCAGAATATCCGTTGCCTTGATCTTCAATTGGTGATACCCTGATCTAAGATCAATCTTCGAGAAAACCTTTGCACCCTGCAACTGATCGAACAGATCATCAATCCTAGGCAAAGGATATCGGTTCTTGATAGTTAACTTGTTCAACTCTCGGTAGTCGATACATAGTCGTACACTACCATCCTTCTTCTTTACGAACAGTACAGATGCTCCCCATGGCGATATGTTTGGTAGTATGAAACCCTTATCTAGTAATCCTTGTAATTGAGTCTTCAACTCCTTTAATTCTGTAGGGGCCATCCTGTATGGTGCTTTAGACACCGATGTCGACCATAGCAATAAGTCGATAATGAACTCGGTTGCATGATCAGGTGGCAACCCGGGTAAGTCTCTTGGAAATACATCAGGGAATTTATGCATTACATTAGTATCTTCCATCTGTGGTGTTTCTTTGGTATCATTTACCACAGGTGCCATATATCCAACTCCTTTCTTTTCAAGGCATCTCTTCGCCTTTCGTGCAGAGAGGATGAGCTTTCGCTTCCTAAGCAATATACTTCCAATAAAACCAATTTATGTGCCATCTTTGTTCTTAAATGATAACCTCTTCTACACATAATCACTTACAGAGTGTTGAGACAACCAGTCTATTCCCAAGATGACGTCAAAGTGTGCCATCTCAAGTCGATTTTGGTTGCATCCAAATTCTATCCATCCATATGATTCAAACAATGTTCATAACACTTACCCACTACAACATCTAGTCCAAAAGAGCTTGAACTAGCGAAATCTGATATAATGGCTTTAAAAGCTTGTCTAGTTCCTTCATCTCTTATGATTTTTCAAAGACTATCGTCAAAATCTCATATTGCACTCAGTAACTTACATCTCTTTTATCACTGATGTTCTACCCTGATCTCTCTTTCGTATATCTCAAAAAGCATCTTCTGACTATTTACTCATTACATATCCCAAGTCTATCTATAAGCATTAGGGTATATGCTTATAAATTCATTAATTCAACAAAACTCTTTTGGTCTTTACTTAATCATCTCACTTGACATTTGGTATAACTCTGTATTACTTGTACTAATCTGAATACTATCAATGCCATAACTTTTGACTTCATCCTTGTATCCACTCTTAGATCTGCCTTTAGAAACCTTCTGTTTTGTCAAAATTCATATCAATATAGTCATCTTTAACTCTACTTGAGTGCTATCTATTTCTTTACTGGCTACTCTTGATAGTTCTCACTTCCTGCTTATGCACTCTTTTACAGATCAGGACACAAATCCATCCATTCAGCAATCTCAAAACAGATCCTCCATTACTTCATCTGAAGTTCCTTGGCTATAGAATCTAATCTGAATTTAATCATCTCCCTTCCAATCATTATCTTATTAACTAAACATCTTATCAGTGGATGTCGAGAAATGTAAGAATCATAATGCTTATCCAACAGTGATTCATTTCCTTCTTTCAAATTCAGTATAATGACGAACACTTGTTTTATCTAGTGAACTTAGGTTTAAAGGATCTAGAGTAAATCTATGGTAATCCAACTGGCATTCAAAGGTCGTTAAGTTACACGGTGGTTCAAATATATGGAAATAGAGGTTTTACAGTTCTTAACCTCATGGTTACAGGTTCTATCAAGTATATAGTGCCATTGGTCAAGGCACTACAGGAGTAAATCTGGAGAAGTTTTGGTACATCAGTAAATCAGGTATAAAATCAAAAGATGTACATTCAGAATGATTAAACCTTTAAATGTTCATTCGGTTCATATCTCTATTCATGGTGTCGATCATAGGAGTAGCTTAGATTGGTATAATCAGGACTAATTCTAAGGAAATAACATCTATAACTCCAATTGACAGGTTGAATCAAGAAGGTATTCTGTCAAGGTACGAAAATTAGAATCAGGTATGTGCATCCTCTATAATCATAAGAGTAAGTCAATAATGCACCGCATCCTATATAAACCTATCTAGCTGTTTGGATGTTCTATATTATACTCTTGATACAGTTTCCTTTTCAATTTGGTGGAAGTTTTTGATTTTTCTCACCTGTCATTATGGTTCCTATCTAGAGTATGTTCGTTGTTAATTCCACATTTAGTATAGTATATTATGCTCTCTGGTATTTAGTCTCAGGCATCAAACAAGTGCTTAGAGTGGGTATTTATTAAGACTTTTAAATTCTTTCTATCTCAGTTCATCGATTTAGTTAAATGCAACATGGTCTGTTGGACAGAGACTAAGAGCTCTGATACCAAGTTGTCATACCTCAATTCTGGCTGAACCAGAAGTGTGAGTGAACCGTCACTGAACCAATGATTCACACCAGGATCTCAATAAGACCGTGTTCACTCATACAAACCATTGCACATAACCACAATCAGAATAATAATAAATACAGCGGAAGTCTTAAATAGAATGAACTGAGTAATCTATTGATAAATTTAAATAAAATATCAAGTTATTCAAATTCCCAAAAGTTATGTAAGTATCTGTACATCACTGTATTTTCAACCAAAAATAAATAGAATAAATAAAATCAAATCCTAACGGTACACGCAAAAAGGGCACTCGCATGAAGCGTCATGCTCGTCCTCTCCTGCTTGCACGTCCAGGGCAGCCACGCCTCCATACACTGGAGCGTCCACGTAATCCTCCACTGTGTAACCTGCATCAACATCTAAAAACATGTATATATACAAGGGTGAGCTCACAACTTAGCTCAGTAAGACAATCAGACAATGCAACAAACATATGCATGAGTAACATTCACATCATGGTCTGATTTTAAGTTTGTAATGTGCTATAGAAAGGATTGACGGCCACCGCACCTCTATCCATGAGTGTGTGAAGCCGTCTAATGGATCAAACACCACTGTCGTCCCACATGCACCCTATCATGGAATAGAGATAGAGCTAAGGCGTCCGGATCAAACACCGCCAACACCTCCCCTGATACTCTACCCATATCAACACATAAGCCCCTATTGGCAAGGGCTTGTAAACTGGGCTCGCAACTAACCAATCCTATATGTCATCACAGTAGGCCCTGTCCCAGCGCCGCTCCCTACGGCATAGAGATAGAGCTAGAGTTTAGTGGCCAGGCCGGAGACCACAATGCCACTTCCTCTCCCTCATACCCTACCCGCACCAAGCATGCTAAGACAGAACGATACGAAAAGGTGCTAGTGTGAGGAATGATCCCAGATCCCAGGCCCTTCCGATTCTACACACCAACGAAAACAATCACATGCCTAACAGTCACAACCTAGCATAGCAAGTATGCATGAACAATAATAATAACTGAAAGTAAAGGATGACATGCGAGAATGCACAACATCAATCCACAGAATCATAATTATTATCAACGGTTTACTGTTATTTAAGTATTAGGGTTTAGGTCAGATTCCCTTAACTGACACTTGATTGATAGTTCGCTCCGCGTCACAAGGTCCAAACGTGCTATCACAAGGTCCTATACGATATTAGGGTTTAGTTAGAATAGGTTTACGTTGGTCGAAAAACCAATAATGACAAAACACATCTCACAGATCTGACCGATCACAGGTACTGGTCGCAGCACTGTGGGGAAAACCTACGACCTGTATGGTCGACCGGTCCCCACAGAGCAATCCCCAAGAGGTACCGGTACTGCGACCGATTAAATATGGTGCGACCGGTATGTCTCCGAAAGACCATACGTCCGATTTCTCGACTTTCGTCGGTCACCCCCTATTAATCCTAGGGTTTCTCCTATACATTCTAGGTCTGACAATTAAGTTAGAGTTGTTTCCAACTCCATTCAAGTCCTAGTTTCGATGGTCTCAACCTAGAACTTGAATCTAGGGTTTATCGATTAGATTAGGGTTTGACGACAAAATAGGGTTTAGATCAATACCTGCATTGCATGGTATTGATCCAAGCAAACTAACCATCTTAGAGTCATAATGTAAAAGAAGGTTTAAGCACTTACCGTTGACTTGCGGTAAGGTGTTCTTCGTCGAGCGGCAATGGCGGCTCTTCCCTCTCCTTCCTAGCTTCTTCTCGTTCTTCAGCCTCTTTCTCCTTTCTAGGGTTTGTGAGGATCATGGAAGAGGTTTTAAGAGGTTTAGAGGGGTTTATATAGGTTAGGTTTAGGTTTAGGAAGCCCCCTAGCATTAGAAAAGTCCTTCGGTTTGAAATTTGAAAAGTGAGACCCGCAGAGATCCATTTTAGGATCTAAGTGGTTTGCTGTGCAGGCCACACCGGTCGACCGGTACCAAGACCGGTACCATCGACCGGTATGAATTAATTCATACTTAATTTGGTTTGATTGGTCCATTTCGTATCTGTTTGTCATCCGCTCGTCCCGTCTGGCCCGATGATGATTGGAAGACCTGCTACGACATAAATTCAAGGTTTAGATCGGGTTCATGGAGTGCGGGTCTTACACGTCTAGGACTGTTCAACTTAAATGTGCTTTAGATCATGTAAATCAATGTTTTAATAAGGAACATTAAAAACAGACATTCCTAAAAGGGACAGAGAGATGTTTTATTACCTAAACCCATCTGTACCTCTTTTGATGGTAATGGAGTGTGAGGAATCACAAGTTGGAGCTATCAACTAATATTGATAAGTTCAAAGATAAGAAAACCTCTGAAGATGATTGGTTTGACTTTTGTTTTCTCATTAGAACTACAAAATCAGATCTTAATGACCTATAACAACCTAAAGAAGAGGGTGAAATTAAGGCGAAGACCCTAAGAAAGGAAATTCAAAGCAAAGGAAGGAAAATGTTCCTCAAGCAAATGTCCGAGACTTTATGCTGAGTAAACAGAATCCTCTGTAATGTGACTCAGAAAGGACATGTGGATAAAAATTATAATGCTCGATAGGCTTAAATGGAAAAGAATAAAGGCTATAAAAATTCTGAGTGGAAAAGTGCCACAGATTAGTGACTTAAATACTAGTCATAATTCAAACTTATAGGGCATTTCTTCTACTTTAGGTAGTTTAGCTACTTTTGAAAGTATACCATGTATGTATACCTAAGAGGTTTCTTTAAAGGAAAAGGAAAAGGAAAATGAAAACTATTCGTAACTAGAGATTGTTGAACTTGGTGAAAATATTCAATATAGAAGTGAAAAATCTTTATCAAAGGATTAAAATTGTTAAATTTGAAAAATGAGATAAGTGTTTAGGCGGATCATGTTACATTGACCTATTCCATGGCACTTTTCGCCTAAAAATTTTCTGAAACTAAAACTTATAGCTTAGGAATCTTGCTTGAATAGCAAAAGAAGTGAAAAATAGATATGATCAAGAACATGAGAGTATTTGATCCTGTAAGGAGCGATGAATACTACAACCTATGATGTGCTAAGTAAGTCAGTCATAGTTTAAGCAATATTCATGCTTGAGATTTCAGAGAGGAAATATGGTTTCATAACCCTTATAAGAGAGTGGTTGATTTTAAGGCATTGAGTTTTTATTTTATGGAATATCTAATAAGCTTCAAAGGATTTTGGTTTTACTGTCTCAACTCAATAAATATGATAATATAAACCAGTCATGCTTGATTCATTTGATGCTAATGGGTTGTCATAGCCAAGAAATATTCTCGAAGAATGATGAAATAATTTTAGAGCCAGAGGAAGCAATGAAAAGTTTTATTAGACTACATAAATCTATCATTTCATCCTATCATATACTATACTCATATAGTGGATGTTTTTAGCATTGGACAAGAAGAAAATCCTAATGGTTTCTAGCGAGTTATCGGTAGTTATATTACCCTCGAGTGATCGATGTCCATAATAAATGTGTTGCAATCTTTGGACAAAAGCAAGGTTTAGGATCTTGTGTATTTTATTGAAGAATAATATACTCGTAGTCTCAAACTAGGTATAAAAGGCTGTGTAATTCTAATGGAAGAATTAATCGCTACAAAGTGAAACTTGTAGCAAAGAGGAATCACACAATGAAATGGTTTGAGAATTATATCAAATAGATGTAAATTTTTTTTTTCTCAACTGAATGGTTCAACCAGAAGATTTGAGGTAAAGGATAAAAATGGAATGATTTGCAAGCTCAATAATTTAACCTACGGTCTTAAGCAAGCTTCTAAACAATGGTGTCTGAAGTTTGACCAAGTTGTTGAGAATGCAAAGATCAATGCATATATCCCTAGATCAGTGAGAGTATATTTATTTTTCTAGTCTTTTTATGTTGATTTCATAACATTAGCCAGTGATGGCACAGTTACTTGTAGAGACCAAGCATTTTCTATTTGAAAATTTTAGAATGAAAGACATGGATTCTCGTTATTAAAATTAGGTGTGAATAGAAATTGTGGACTACTAGGACTGATTAAGAGAGAGCCTTCATTGATTGTGTGCTTAAGGGGTATAGTGCCTTAAGAATGATATTGAAAGGAGATCTTTGTCGGAGAATATGTATTTGTCGTAGGGAATCTGATATACGCACAGTTTTATAGACATCGCCTTCGTAATGAATGTGCTGGGACGATTTCAGTCAGATGCAGGGATTGCTCACTAGACAGAGGCAAAGAAGATTATGTAATTATTTACAGAAGATGAAAGATACATGCATATGTATGGCAGTGTAGCTAACCTAGAGTGGTTGGATGTTCTAATGTGGATTTTAGTGAATGTACTGATGTAGAAAATCTACATCAAGGTATATTTGTGATGGCTAGAGGAGCTATTTCAGGAGGAATGTAAAACCAACCTATTTTGACTTCTTCTATTATATAGTCAGAGTTTGTGATACCATTTAAGGCCACAAAATAGGTAATTTAACTGATGGACTTCATTTCTAGGTTGAATGTTATGAATAGCATCTCTAAACCATTGTTGTTGTATTGTGACAACAAGTTAGTTGTATTCTTGTTAAAGAACAACAAGAAATGAGGTGCTTCTAAGCATATAAAGATCGAGTATCTAGTGGTAAAGGAAAAGGTCAACAAGAATCATATTTCTGAGTAGCACATTTTGACAGACAATATAATAGCGGATCCTTGGTTAAAAGCTTTACCAGTGGGAGTCTTAAAGGGTCATGTTTTTAGTATGGACGTCGAGTCTTTTGATGCACTTGTATAGACCTTTTATATTTATTGATACTTGATTGTATTTACTCTTTTGCCTGTGTACCTTACAGGTACGATTATTTTATACCATAATTTTTATTTCATTATTTAGCGTGTATACTCTTGCTAATCTGGTGTGTGTATATATATATATATATATATATATATATATATATATATATATATATATATACCTACTTGACATGTCATAACAACCAGGTAGTATTTAATCAAAATTACACTAGGCAGTATTAAGCTAAGACATAAAAGGCGGTATTAAGTCAGGACTCAAAAGATGATATTAAGCTAGGACACAAAAGACAATACGAAGCCAAGACACAAAAGACAGTATTAAGTCAGGACATAAAATAAAGTATTAAATCAGGACCCAAAAGGCAGTATTAAGTCAAAACTCAAAAGACAGTATTAAGCTAGGACCCAAAAGGCGGTATTAAACCAAAACTCCAAAAGATAATATTAAGTTAAGACCTAAAAGGTGATATTAAATCAAAACTCAAAATGTAGTATTAAGTTAGGACCCAAAAGGTGGTATTAACCTAAAACTCAAAAGGTAGTATTAAGTCAAAAACATAAAAGGCAGTATTAAGCCAAGATTCAAAAGACAGTAAGCCAAGATCAGATGTTATCAAGAAGACTTTTGTTTGTAATAACAGAAAGTTGTTTATCGTATATTTGAGGTGTATCTTATGCTTTTGTTTGACATTAGTCTACTTGTTGGAAGAATAAAAGCTTGGGATAATTTATTTTTAATTATTGGTTTACATGGTCAAACTAGTTAATAACAGTCTTGTAGAATAATGTAGCCCAAGTGGGAGATTGTAAAATCTTTATTAGATTTATTATTGACAACATTAATATACTTGACTATTTTAGTTGGTGGGATCCAATCAAGGATTGGATGATTATCCCATACCTATTATAAACTAAAT
Source organism: Protea cynaroides (assembly GCA_028583415.1). Taxonomy (NCBI): domain Eukaryota; kingdom Viridiplantae; phylum Streptophyta; class Magnoliopsida; order Proteales; family Proteaceae; genus Protea; species Protea cynaroides. The sequence continues at coordinate 54,516,717 of CM053272.1, forward strand.
CTATTCCATAAATCTATTCCATTATGAGATTAGAATAGATTTGGTATACAGTTGTTATAAATATGTGGCAGAGGTCCTTATAGCCTCTCTCTGTTTACGTGAAAAAAAGAAAAGTGACCCATACCCAGTGGAGAAGAGGCTGTAGAAGATCTATGTAAGAATCAAAAAAGAAAAAATGATAGAAAATCAATCTCCAACGTAAATGTATGTCCCTTTATTATTATCATTTGTTTATTGCTCAATGTGTTTTATTATCTATATGGGGTGGATTTAATGGAATAGTTTTATTGGGATTTAAAAATCCTATATTATTCTCTTTGTTTGAATCGATAATGATGAGTTCGTACTTATCAATGAAAACAGACATTTGAACATTTCAAGAATGGCGTTTTTATGTGGATTAGATTGACTCCACAACTGAGAGTTTATGGTTCGTTTCTATTAACAAAGTCATCTTTGTATTCCTCTATTGTAGTACTATTACGTTGAAATTTCAAGTAGCTACACCAACAATAATATTTCGATGCTTTGAACTTGTAAACACCATGAATTAACCTTAGATTACAAATACTTTTATTAGGTGCTCCCACTTTAAAAATGTTACGTTCTTATTATTCCTAATTGAGTATGGCTGTTTTTTTAGGAATTAATTGTTAGAAATAAGTTAGAGTTGTTACGGACTTGGATATGGGTTGAATAATCTTTAATATTCCTTTATTTTGTTAGGATAGTTTAACCAATCTGGAGAGTCATCGGGTGATCCCTATAATATTGGGGTTTAATTGTTGGTTATATATTTTGTTATTTCCTTTTTAGTTGTCTTTTTTTAATGAGATTATAACGTTGATATAATCTTTAAATATAAAAGGTTGGAATAGAGAAAGCAAGCTGATTTATCTCAACATGTTAGTGTTTTTATTTGGAGGTTTTGGTTCCCTCGAAGTAACCTACCTTATCTTTTCTCTTTTCCTTTTTACTCTACCTTATCCAACATTCAAAATAGGGAGGGGAAAGGCATCGGGAATGACCACGGTTGTACCAAGGTGGTTTTAGAGCTTTACAATGGACTAACGAGTGAAGCAAATTGAGAATAGAATGGAGTCGCTCTCATCCGACTAGAAAGAAATATTGAACTAGATAATCAAAATATTCAATAAGCTCGCTGCTTGAATGGATTAATTATCTGCTCCATCTACAAATGAAGTTGCTGAAAATTCAACATCCCCCTTGCAAGTTCAAGAAGGACATCAAGGTGGTAATGGGTTCCACAATGTGGGAGTTCTAGTAGCTCTTATATAGCAAGGCAAGTGAAGTTGGATTTTCTCTACTTTGATGGTGGAGACGACCCAACTAGTTGGCTGTGTAGAGCTAAACAGTTCTTCCAATTACATGCTACACTAGCAACTGATAGCGTCTCCTTGACGTCATTTTATTTGGAAGGGGATGCACAGTTATGGTATCAATTAATAAAGCAAGAAAAGTTTTCATTTCTTGAAAGGACTTCAAAGAAGGACTTCACTCTAGATATGGTCCTAATCAATTCTTTAATTTTTTCGAAGAACTTACCAAGCTGCAGTAAACTAAAACAGTTGCTTGCCAAGATCGGGCCATTACCCTAACCACAATAGGTGAGTTGTTTCATTAGTGGATTACATGATATAATTCGTATTGATGTACAGGCCAATAGATCAGCTACCTTGTCTTTAACTATTGGGTTTGCTAGATTGCACAAAGCCTAAAATTTCTCACAAATTAAAGAAGAGACTATTGACAATGGCCAACATCTTTTAATCAAGCGGCTATCTCCCACCGAAATCCAGGAGAGAAAAGCTAAGGGACTTTGCTACAATTATGATGAAAGGTTTGTACCAGGGCACTGTTGTAAGAAGTTATTTTTGATCGAATGCTACTTCGAATAAGAAGACAACAAGGAAGAAGAAGATCATAGATAATTGTGGATGAAGACAAATCATCTAAGGTCTTGAGGACAAGACCATATTCTAGGGGGAGGGATTTGTTACTTGCTTATTATTCCTAATTGAGTATGGCTATTTTTTAGGAATTAATTGTTAGAAAAAAGTTAGAGTTGTTACGGACTTAGATATAGACCGAATAATCTTTAATATTCCTTATTTTGTTAGGATAGTTTAACCAATTTTGAGAGTCGTGGGGTGATCCCTATAATATTGGGATTTAATTGTTGGTTATTTATTTTGTTATTTCTTTTTTAGTTACCTTTTTTTTATGAGATTAAAACGTTGATGAAAGGATGAGGGTTGGTACGTCAGTGTTATGCTACCGGTGCCAAGCCCAGATAAAGGAGGAGTGTTGGTACGTCAGATTAGCAGTCGGTACAACTATAAACACAACCAAACCCTTATCATGGATTCACAAATAAAAGATAATCAACATAATATTAGGGCATTCTTTGTAAATGACGCGTTATACCTGGTCCATGGTGTAGCGAAAAATGGGCTAGGACCACCGCATTACCTGAATGCAGTGAAAAATTGGTTAAGGCCACTACATCGAAGTTCGGATGCTGTGATAAATTGGCAAGGATTTTTGCATCGTGGATGAGTACGGGCAAAGAAGCTAGTCCATAAGCATAGGATTAGAATAATATCCTGGAATATAGGATCTTTAACGGGTACGAGTCTAGAATTGATAGATGTTATGAGGAGAAGAAGGATTAACATAGCTTGCATACAAGAGACTATATGGAAGGATAAAAAAGCTAAGGAGTTGGATGGCTTTAAACTTTGGTATATGGGGGATAAAAATAATGGCAACGAAGTGGGTATAATAGTGGATAATGATTTAAAGAATGATGTGGTAGGTGTGAAAAGATTTGGTGATAAGAATATAGCCATCAAGTTAGTGATGGGAAAAAAGATAGTCAATATAATTAGCGCTTATGCACCCCAAGTAAGATTGGATGCGAATAGTAAGCTACAATTTTGGAAACACATGGATGGATTAGTGCAAGGTTTATGACAAGGAGAAAAGATTATAATAGAGGGTGATTTGAATGGACCTGTAGGGGGAGATCCTAAAGGTTACGAAGATGTGCATGGGGGATATAGTGTTGGAGTGAGGAATGAGGAGGGGAACTCTATAATACCACCCTTTACTAACCCAGTCTAACTGTGTCGTGCTAGGTCTTCCCATCGTTGCTGAATCGAGTGGACCAACCTTGTGAAGAAAGACCACGAGACCAGGTAAGTGAATCGACTTAAAAACACTTAAAATTAAGTATATGGTTGACTACCTGAGTAGGTATGATCGACCATACGGTGAGAAATAAAGACCACTGTTAATTAAACATATGGTCAATACTTTTAAACGTAAGGTCGATGGATTTTATGACCATACGTGGGACCGTAAGCACCTAAATCAGACTTCAGAGTTTGAAAACTTTTCAAATAAAAGGGAAATCTCTTTCCTATTATTGGAGAGCTCTATATGGAGAGTTTCTCTCTATATAAGGACGTCCCTCCACCCTTTTTTCACTCTTTTGGAACATTATCAAACCCTAAACCTAAGGGAGAAAGAGAAAGGAAGAGAACGAGAAGAGGAGAAGGAGAAGATGACTAAGAGGAAGGTTTTGTAGAGAAGGTTCTAGCTTTTTACTATAAGCCAAGGTATGAAACTTATCTTTGTAGATGTAATTCTATTGAATGAGGTTTTCTATTGTGGACTGGGGATGTCAAACTATTATGATCCATGTGATCCTTGAATAGATCTCAAGGAATACCCATGAGGGATGTGTTTAGGGATAATGGTTACTGAAAAATTGTAAATAATGGCCATAGAATAACCTTAGGATGAACCCAAGTAATGAGCCAAGAAATCGACTCAGGAAGAACTCGGATTGAAAGTAATATTGACCAAAAATCATATGGTCGCAGCAATGGTTGACCATAGGGTGACCAGAAATCATATGGTTGAGTCGACCACAGCTATTCTAGAAGAATTCAGGAAATGTATGGTCGCAGGTGTGGTCGCATATAGTGCGACCGTAGGGGATCGATCGTACGTGGTATGCTGGATACATGCATGTGACCATAGGACTAATCAGTCACCTATCAATGGTCAGATTCGACTTTTGACTACTGTAACATATTATACATAAATCCTAACTTAAATCATATAATTCCTAGGTTGTTAAATTGATTCAAAGAGAATTTTAAGGCTTGAAAGGAGATCGAATATCGTAAAAAAACGAGGAAACAAGACCTAAACTGATTGGATAATAACAAACTATTTTTATTTTATTGTGTCCAATACCATAATTGATTCTATGTTTACTTGTTTGTAATGTGCATCTCATATGTCATCCAATATTACTGCTATTTTTACTCATGCATATTTATTTATGTCTATTTACAACATGATGGTGATGATACTAGGAATAGGCATGTGATTGTACGTATGGTTAGTGTGTTGGATGTTAGTGGGGCATCAAGAGAAGGACGAGGCATTATGGTTCAGCCTAGTCACCAGACTCTAGCTGTATCTCTATTTAAGTCTTACCCACTGACATCGTCATATCGTCATTACCTTAGCAAAACTATTACGTCGTAGGGCATCGGAGGAGGTGGTCTCGGACCGTGAGGTCTTTGACTCTATCAGGGGGCCTTAGCTCTATTTCTATGGATGTATTGAGGGATGCTGGGGTGAGGCCATGGATACATTTGGATGGCATTAAGATTAGTTAGTTGTGAACCCAATTTGCAAACCCTCACTAGCAGGGGCTTATGTGTTGGTATGGGCTGGGCATCAGGAAAGTATTGGCGGTGTGTGATCAGGATACTTTAGCTCTATCTCTATTTCATGGTGGGTGCATGTGGGATGACAATGGTGTTTGATTCATTGGGTGAATTCACACACTCGTGTATAGAGGTACGGTGGTTGCCAATCCTTTCTATAGCACATTGCAAACTTAAAAACCAGACCAAAGATATGAATTGAATGCATGTATATGTTTGTGCATTGTTTTGTTTGCTTACTGAGCCGTGATGTGTGCTCACCCTCTTAACGTTGAATATTTTTAGTTGATGATGCAGGTCCTACTATAGAAGACTATGTGAATGCACCGTTGTATGGACACATGGTTGTTATAGACGTAGAAGCTGTAGAAGATGTGCATAATCCGTCATGCGAGTGCAACCAATGTGTTTTTGAGTAGTTTAGTTATGTTTGAGTACTGGAACATGTAATGGATTATTTACTTTATGTCTTGAGTTATTTGAAGATAATTGGATCTCACTGTTATACCTCAGTTCATTATTTATAAAGACTTTCACTTGTTAATTTATTACCTCTGATTATTACCGTGGAATGTGTTTGGTTTGATATGTGGGTACGGTCTATACAAGATCCTGATTGAACCATTGGTTTATGGACAGTTCATCACACTACTGGTTAGTCCAGAATTGGGGTGTGACAATATCAATTTTAGATTTTACTATGACTTATGATTTATCCATCGTAAACACATACTTTGAAAACAGAGAAGAGCATCTAGTCACCTTAAAAAATGGACTCATAAAAGCCAAATAGATTTCTTTCTTATTAGAAGGTTCGATAGACTGTTATGTAAGGATTGTAAAGTTATACCCAGGAAGAGTCTAACCACTCAGCATAGATTATTGGTCTTGGATATTATATGTCTTACTACATCGAGTAGTAGGAAGGTTAGGTTTTTTGCCCTAGGATAAGGTGGTGGTTCTTAAAAGGAAATACCTTAAAAGCTTTTACTGATAATGTGGTCAAACAAGGAATGTGGAACTTTGAGGGATGTACTAATATAACGTGGAACGAGGTGACCACTTGTATTAAGAAAATTGCTAAAGAGGTTCTAGGTATATCGAAAGAAAAATGTCATTTTCTTAGAGAGTCTTGGTGGTGGGATGATGAGGTTCAAGCAGCCATTAAAGCTAAGAAAGACAGTTTTAATGTATGGCGAAAGACTAAGGATATAGAGAATTTAAAAAGATATAGATTTGCTAGAAATGAAACCAAAAAGATTATGGGAAAAGTAAGGGTAAAGAAATATGAATATCTTTATATCAATTTGAGCACTAAGAAAGGAGAAAAATCTATCTATAAAATAGCTGAGATGAGAGAAATGAAGAGTAGAGATTTAGACCATGTTAGATGTATTAAAAGTACAGATAGTAGAGTTTTAGTATGGGATAAGGACATTAAAGAGAGATGGAACGATTATTTCTACAGCCTACTAAATGAAGACGTCTCAGAAAATAGTACACCAGATTGCTATATTACTTACCATGACACTACAGGTCATAGATATATACACAAAATTAGGTTGACAGAAGTGAAAGAATCTTTAAGGAGGATGAATGTAGGCAAAACACCAGGCCCAGATGAGGTCCCAATAGAAGTTTAGAAAAGCTTAGGAATGTATGGAGTATCTTGGGTAACTAAGTTGTCTAATAAAATTATGAGCTCTGAAAAAATGCCAAATGAATGGAGGAGTAGTATTGTGGTTCCGATCTATAAAAACAAAGGTGATATTCAGAGCTGCAATAACTACAGAGGTATAAAACTAATGAGTCATACTATGAAACTGAGGGTGAGAGTTATTGAAACCTGCTTGAGAAAATAAACTACAATTACGGAGAACCAGTTTGGTTTTATGCTAGGTAGATCCACAACGAAGGCTATTTATGTGCTTAGGAGACTCATGGAAAGATGTAGAGAAGGCAAGAAGGACCTCTATATAGTTTTTATTGATCTAGAAAATCATATGATAGAGTGAGTGTCACACCCCAATTCTGGCTGAACCAGAAGTGTGAGTGAACCGGTACTAAACCACGGTTCACACCAGGATCTCGAAAGACCGTGTCAACCAATCATTCCCAAGCAATCTAACAAAATCAGAGTTATAATACATAGCAGCGGAAATAATTTATAACAATGAGCTGAACTAAATGATAAATTAAAATATTTAATCCAATTATTCCATCCTCCATCAAAATTTAAAATATATTTATTACAAAGCTTTAAATGAAAATAACCAAGTCAAAGAGAAAAGACACAGAAGGAGCACTCGCATAACGCATCATGCTCGTCCTCCACACTCTGTGTCTCCAGGGCAGCCATCGTACTGTAGGCTGAGGCGGTCACGAAGTCCTCCACCGTATACCTTGCATCCAAATCTGAAAAGAGATATATATATATATATCGGGGTGAGCTACAACACAGCTCAGTAAAGCACAAGACCAATGCAACATCCACATGCATGAGATAACATTACAATTTGGGCCAGGTATAACTTGCAATTGTGTTATGGTAAGGTTTGGCGGCCACCGCACCTCCATGCACGAGAGTGTGAGCACACCCAACAGTCAGGCACCTACCACACTATTACTGTTGCCCCACATCACTCACTCCGGTATAGAGATAGGACTCGAGTCTGGCGGGCAGGAAGAACCACAATCCCACGTCCTCCTCCTGATACCCCATACCGTACCAATACCTAAACCCCTATTGGCAAGGGCTTGCAAGTGGGTTCCGTTTCTAACCAGTCCTAGATGTCAATACATGTAGGCTCCACCCTAGTACAACCGTCTACGGCATAGGGATAGAGCTAGAGTGTGCAGGCCAGGCTGGAGACCACAATACCTCACCTCCCCCTGATACCCTACCCGCAACAAGCATACCAAGATGGAACTATACGCAAGTAGGCCCTATCCCAACATCACTCCTTATGGCATAGGGATAGAGCTAAAGCGTCATGGCCAGGTCAACGTCGACGTCGGAGATCACCATGCCACATCACTGTGGCCAGATCAACGTCAACATCGAGACCACCCGCCATAACCTCCCCCGATACCCCACCCATACCAAGCATGCTAAGATAAGGTACTGCGAAGGTAACCGGGTGAGGAATGATCCCGAGCCCCTGGCCCTTCCCATTCCACACTCCAACTAAAACAATCACATGTCTAACATCCATCACACCTAGCATATGAAATGCATGAACAGATAAAGCAAATAGAAATTACACTACATGACATGTGATATGCACAATCCATCAAACAAAGCATACAAATTGATACAGAAAGTAAAGAGCTCTCTAAGGTTTATTATTAATTCTTTAATTTAAGTTTCGGGTCTTGTCCCTTACCTGACGCGTGGTATCAATCCTTTTCGGCGTCAGAAGTTTCACATAAAAATCCTACATAACCATATTTACATGTTAATTTCCATTTATTAGAGTTTTAAAAACCAAAACCTGGCTTTCCCAAACAAACAGGGCTCGGAACACATACCGGTCTCGCACATACCGGTCGCAGGATAGTGCAACCGGTATGGTGAGACCGGTATGCATACCGGATGCACACATACCGGTCTCACTCAGATCTGACTGAGTGCGACCGGTATGGTGCCAGTGGTATGCATACCGGATGCACACATACCGGTCGCACTCAGAGACCGGTATGGTGCCAGCGGTATACACCACGGCCCATACCGCTGGACTCGCCCAAGGGTATACCCTATGGTGTGATTCCGAGAGAGAGGTTTCCACGGGTAGCTCCCTAAGGTCTCACCTATCTTTTGCGAGGGTCAGATCCCTGTAAGGTCCTACGGATCGCGGCTAGAACGCCAAGAACCAACCAGATCAGAGAGAAAGGCGAAAGGAATCTAAGCATTTCTTTCCATCTGATCTCACGCCGCTTCGCGGCTCCGATCCAATAAACAATACTACAGGAAGGATAAAGCACTTTATCGGTAGCGGTTGTCAATTGGCGGCGTGCTCCTCCACCGGCGGCTCCTTCCTGGGTGGCGTCTTTCTCTTTGAACCTCCTCAACTCCTTCTCCGAACGGATAAGTTTTCAAGAGGTTCACGGAGTGTCTCCCCCTCTATTAATAGAGGGAGGCCGTCCAAGGCACGTCCCCCCCCCTCATATGGAAACTTAAAGTTTCCATTTTGAGAGCAACACAAGCTGGAGACGGACTCCAGCCGTTCCAAGCTATACCGGTCTCGCACATACCGGTCGCAGGATAGTGCAACCGGTATGGTGAGACCGGTATGCCATACCGCTGGCCATACCGGTTGCAGGATAGTGCAACCGGTATGGTGAGACCGGTATGCACTTAACCGACTACACCTTTTTCGTACCTAAAATTTATTGGTTCTTCACCCGGCTTCTTGCGTGGTCCCTTGCCCAGCTTCGCTTTCCAGTCCAGTTATGATTGGGGAACCTGTCATCGCGTAAAACCAGGGTTAAACCGGGTTTTTAGAGCATGGTTCTTACAACTCTACCACCCTTAAAAGAAATTTCATCCTCGAAATTTGCATGTAGGTCTTACAATTCCCCCTCCCTTAAAAGAATTTCGTCCCCGAAATTGTACGTACCTTCAGAGTCGAAAAGATGGGGGTATTCTTGTCGCATGGCATCCTCCTCTTCCCAAGTAATTTCCTCTATGTCCTGACTTTTCCAAAGCACCTTGACATAGTAGATATCCCGCCTTCGAAGATGTTGTACCTTTCTGCTAAGGAGTTGGATTGGCACTACCTCGAAGGTTAAGTCTTCTGTCAACTCTGGAGGATCAGCAACAAGGATATGCGAAGGATCTCGCACATACTTCTTCAGTAGGGACACATGGAAGACATCGTGGACGCTAGACATTGCCGGTGGCAATGCAAGTTGATAGGCCACTTTGCCGCACGGACGGAATTTCATAGGGCCCCACATATCTTGGACACAATTTCCCTTTTTCGCCGAACCGCTTCAGGCCTCGTGACCGGTGATACCTTCAAAAACACTTTATCACCTACCATGAATTGAAGATCCCGCCGCCTGTTATCGGCATAGTGCTTCCGACGCACTTTGAGCTGTCTTTACCCGGCTTCGATTTGATCCTTGCCTTGCGGGTTTCTTCTACAAATTCAGGTCTAACGATCCTTCTTTCACCGACTTCATCCCATAATAGAGGTGTCCGGCATTTCTTACCATACAAAGCCTCGTATGGGGCCATCCGGATCCAGACCGGTAACCGTTGTTGTAGGCAAACTCAATGAGAGATAGCTTCTCATCCCAAGCCCCCTTGAAGTCAATAGCACATGCCCAAAGCATGTCCTCTAAAATCTGGATGGTCCTTTCTGACTGACCATCTGTTTGAGGGTGGAAGGCTGTGCTAAACTTCAATTTCGTTCTCATTGCTTTCGCAGTCCTTCCCCCAACCCGGATGTGAAGCGAGGGGTCTCTGTCGAGATACAATACTTTCGGGACCCCATGGAGCCCGACTATGTTGTCCACATACAACCTTGCCAACTTGTCCATGGTATACCTGGGGTCCGACAGGGGATAAATCTAGCGGTTTTGGTGAGGCGATCCACAATTACCCATACCGCATTCACCGACCTCGGAGTCATGGGTAGACCCAGGTGACGAAGTCCATGGTAATACAATCCCATTTCCACGCGGGCTCAGCAACTGGTTGTAGTAGTCCCGCAGGTCTCGTCTTTCCGCCTTGACTTGTCGACGGTTTAAGCATTGGAACACATGTCGAGCCACATCGCCTTTCATTCCCTCCACCAAGTACAACCTTTTCAAGTCGTGGTACATTTTCTTCGTCGCCCGGGTGTATTGAATATGGGGTGGCGTGAGCTTCCAACATAATCCGAGTCCGGATTTCCAGATCTTCATCCTCAGGTATGCACAAATGCCCACGATATCTGAGTACCTTGTCTGCATCTAGAGTAAAATCAGGATTGGCTCGACCAGTGCATCAGCCACTATGTTGGCCTTACCAGGGTGATACTGGATATCACAGTCGTAGTCCTTGAGCAACTCTAACCACCTCCTCTACCTCATATTTAAGTCCTTCTGGGTGAACAGATATGTCAGGCTTTTGTGGTCGGACTGAATCTAGAACTTCTCACCATACAGGTAATGCCTCCAAGTCTTGATGGCATGAATGACTGTTGCTAACTCTAGGTCATGCGTAGGGTAGTTCTTTTCATGCTCCTTCAGCTATCTTGAGGCATAAGCTATCACTCCTTCGCCTTGCATCAGCACACAACCCAGCCGGCACTGAAGCATCCGTATATAGCGTAAATGGGCGGTCCGGGAGCTGGAATAGTCGGTATAGGTGCCGTTACCAGCCTTGACTTCAACGTCTGGAAACATTTCTCGCACTCATCCGTCCATATGAACTTCGCCCCTTTTTGGTCAACTTGGTGAGTGGAACAGCAATCTTGGAATAGTTCTCCACAAACCTTCCAGTAGTATCCAGCCAAGCCCGAGAAACTACGAATTTCAGCGACCGTCTTCGGTGCCTCCCAACCGACTATGGCTGAAATCTTGTCGGGTCTACCTTGATTCCTTCAGTTGACACCACGTGACCAAGGAAGGCCACTTCATCTAACCGTAACTCGTACTTCTTGAATTTTGCATACGACTTTTCTTTCCTCGCTCTACGTAATGCGGCTCCGAGATGCACCGCATGCGTCTCCCGGTCCTTGGAGTATACAAGAATGTCATCAATGAAAACTATAACCGACGTATCCAACATGTCATGGAATACTCGGTTCATTAATTCCATAAATGAGGCCGGTGCGTTAGTCAATCCAAAGGACATCACAAGGAACTCGTGAGTGTCCATACCGTGTCCCGAAGGCGGTCTTTGGGATGTCCGAGTCCTTAATCTTTAGTCGGTGATACCCGCACCTCGGGTCAATCTTTGAAAACACACTTGAACCTTGCAACTGATCAAACAAGTCATCTATTCTAGGTAGTGGGTATCTGATCTTGATAGTGAGCTTGTTCAACTCCTCGATAGTCCATGCACAAGCGCACACTCGCCATCCTTTTTCTTCACAAAGAGCACGAGTGCTCCCAAGGTGAGATGCTTGGTCTTATAAACCCCTTGTCTAGTAGTTCCCGCAGATGGGTTTTTAACTCTTTCACCGGCAGAGGAGCCATCCTCCGACGGAGCCTTAGACACGGCGCTACCCCCGGTAGTAAAGGGAACTCCCGTACGACCTGGATGTCTTCCATTTTTGGTGCTTCAGCGGTCACATCTACCACTGACACAAGATATCCTACTCCTCCTTTCTCTAAGCACCTCTTTGCTTTTAGGGCTAAGAGTATGAGCTTCCTCTTTCTTGGCAACTTAACCCCTTTGAACTGAAACTCATTCCCATCGCTGTCCTTGAGCATCAACTTCTTCTCAAGACATAGCAGGTTTGTCGAAAGTGTTTAGCTAACCAGTCCATCCCCGTAATAACATCAAAATCTGACATCTCCAGTTGGACTAAGTAGGCTTCAAGTTCTCGTCCCTCAATACACACTGGGCAAGGTCCATAATAGTCTTCTAATACCACCTCGATCCAAATTGGGCAAGGTCCATAATAGTCCCTCAATACACACTGGACTAAGTTGGCTTTGATACCAAATTGTAAGACCTACATGCAAATTTTGGGGACGAAATTTCTTTTAAGGGTGATAGAGTTGTAAGAACTGTGCTCTAAAAACCCGGTTTAACCCTGGTTTTACGCGATGACAGGTTCCCCAATCATAACCGGACCGGAAAGCGAAGCCGGGCAAGGGACCACGCAAGAAGCCGGGTGAAGAACCAGTAAATTTCAGGTACGAAAAAGGTATAGTCGGTTAAGTGCCATACCGCTGGCCATACCGGTTGCACAAGTTGTCACACCCCAATTCCGACTGAACCAGAAGTGTGAGTAAACCGGTACTAAACCACGGTTCACACCAGGATCTCGAAAGACCGTGTCAACCAATCATTCCCAAGCAATCTAACAAAATCAGAGTTATAATACATAGCAATGAAATAATTTATAACAATGAGCTGAACTAAATGATAAATTAAAATATTTAATCCAATTATTCCATCCTCCATCAAAATTTAAAATATATTTATTACAAAGCTTTAAATGAAAATAACCAAGTCAAAGAGAAAAGACACAGAAGGAGCACTCGCATAACGCATCATGCTCGTCCCTCCACACTCGTGTCTCCGGGGCAGCCATCGCATCGGAGGTCGGGGCGGTCACAAGGTTCTCCACCGTATACCCCGCATCCAAATCGAAAAGAGATATATATATCGGGGTGAGCTACAACACAGCTCAGTAAAGCATAAGACCAATGCAACATCCACATGCATGAGATAACATTACAATTTGGGCCAGGTATAACTTGCAATTGTGCTATGGTAAGGTTTGGCAGCCACCGCACCTCCATGCACGAGAGTGTGAGCACACCCAACAGTCAGGCACCTACCACACTATTACTGTTGCCCCACATCACTCACTCCGGTATAGAGATAGAACTTGAGTCTGGCGGGCAGGAAGAACCACAATCCCACGTCCTCCTCTTGATACCCCATACCGTACCAATACCTAAACTCCTATTGGCAAGGGCTTGCAAGTGGGTTCCATTTCTAACCAGTCCTAGATGTCAATACATGTAGGCTCCACCCTAGTACAGTCGTCTACGGCATAGGGATAGAGCTAGAGTGTGCAGGCCAGGCTGGAGACCACAATACCTCACCTCCCCCTGATACCCTACCCGCAACAAGCATACCAAGATGGAACTATACGCAAGTAGGCCCTATCCCAACATCACTCCCTATGGCATAGGGATAGAGCTAAAGCGTCATGGCCAGGTCAACGTCGACGTCGGAGATCACCATGCCACATCACTATGGCCAGATCAACGTCAACATCGGAGACCACCTGCCATAACCTCCCCCTGATACCCCACCCATACCAAGCATGCTAAGATAAGGTACTACTAAAAGGTGTCGGGGTGAGGAATGATCCCAGGCCCCTGGCCCTTCCCATTCCACACTCCAACTAAAACAATCACATGTCTAACATCCATCACACCTAGCATATGAAATGCATGAACAGATAAAGCAAATAGAAATTACACTACATGAGATGTGATATGCACAATCCATTAAACAAAGCATACAAATTGATACAGAAAGTAAAGAGCTCTCTAAGGTTTATTATTAATTCTTTAATTTAAGTTTCGGGCCTTGTCCCTTACCTGACGCGTGGTATTAATCCTTTTCGGCGTCAGAAGTTTCACATAAAAATCCTACACAACCATATTTACATGTTAATTTCCATTTATTAGAGTTTTAGAAGCCAAAACCTGGCTTTCCCAAACAAACAGGGCTCGGAACACATACCGGTCTCGCACATACCGGTCGCAGGATAGTGCAACCAGTATGGTAAGACCGGTATACATACCGGATGCACACATACTGGTCTCACTCAGATCCGACCGAGTGCGATCGGTATGGTGCCGCCCGGTATGCATGTCGGATGCACACATACCGGTCTCACTCGGATCCGGGCCGAGTGCGACCGGTATGGTGCCAGCCGTATACACCGCCACCCATACCACTGGACTCGCCCAAGGGTATACCCTACGGCGTGATTCCGAGAGAGAGGTCTCCACCGGTAGCTCCCTAAGGTCTCACCTATCCTCTGCGAGGGTCCGATCCCTATAAGGTCCTACGGATCGTGGCTAGAACGCCAAGAACCAATCAGAGAGAAAGGTGAAAGGAATCTAAGCATTTCTTTCCGTCTGATCTCACGCCACTTCGCGGCTCCGATCCAATAAACAATACTACAGGAAGGATAGAGCACTTTACCGGTAGCGGTTGTCAGTTGGCGGCGTGCTCCTCCACCGGCGGCTCCTTCCCCGGGCGGCGTCTTCCTCCTTGAACCTCCTCAACTCCTTCTCCGAACGGATAGGTTTTCAAGAGGTTCACGGAGTGTCTCCCCCTCTATTAATAGAGGGAGGCCATCCAAGGCACGTCCCCCTCCTCATATGGAAACTTAAAGTTTCCATTTTGAGAAAAACACAAGCTGGAGACGGACTCCAACCGTTCCAAGCTATACCAGTCTCGCACATACCGGTCGCAGGATAGTGCAACCGGTATGGTGAGACCGGTATGCCATACCGCTGGCCATACCGGTTGTAGGATAGTGCAACCGGTATGGTGAGACCGGTATGCACTTAACCGACTACACCTTTTTCGTACCTGAAATTTATTGGTTCTTCACCCGGCTTCTTGCGTGGTCCCTTGCCCGGCTTCGCTTTCCGGTTCGGTTATGATTGGGGAACCTGTCATCGCGTAAAACCAGGGTTAAACCGGGTTTTTAGAGCACGGTTCTTACAGTGAGTCCCTAGGGAGTTAATCTGAAAAGTACTGAAGAAGAGATGCGTTTCAAGCAAATATGTAGACATAGTTAAAGATATGTATTATAATGTAGTGACTAGTGTAAAAACCGTGGGGGGTCAACGTCGTAAATTCTCAATTACAATGGGGTTACATCAAGGATCAGCTTTAAGCCTTTATTTGTTTGCCCTCATTATGGATGATCTAACCAGAGACATTCAAGATGAAGTTTCTTAGTGTATGCTTTTCGTTAATGATATTGTTTTAATGGATGAGACAAAAATAGGGATTCATATAAAGTTGGAGCTAGGGAGATCATCATTGGAATCAAAAGGTTATAAAATAAGTAGAACGAAGATAGAGTATATGGTGTGTAACTTTAGTCACACAAGGATGGATAATGAGGTAGTGAACATTCTTGCGAGGGAGATACAACAAAGTGATCATTTTAGGTATTTAGGTTCAATCATAAACAAAGAATGTGATATAGGCGATGATGTTTCAAAGAGGATTAAAATAGGATGGGTGAAGTGGAGAAGTGTGTCTAAAGTGTTGTGTGATCGACGTATTCTTTTAAAACTTAAAGGAAAATTCTATAGGATTGTTATTCGACCTACTATGATGTATAGTGCAGAATATTGGGCAGTTAATAAGCATCATATTGATAAAATTATTGTAGCTGAGATAAAGATGTTAAGATGGATGTGTGGCAAAACTAGGAAGGATAAGATAACGAATGATTGTGTTATAACTGATTTGGGAGTAGCGTTGATACATGATAAGTTATGAGCAAGTCATTTAAGATGGTATGGCCATGTTCAATGGAGGCTGTTAGATGCTCCCCTTTAAAGGAGTGATTTGATTCAGATTGAAGGGGTTAAAAGAGCTAGGGGCAGACCTAAGATGACTCTAAGGGAGGTGGTGAAGAAAGACATGTATAGCTTAGGCCTTGCTTCAAGTATGACATCGAATAGAGTTGATTGGTAGACAAGAATCCATGTAGCTGACCCCATTTAGTTGGGATTAGGCTTTGTTGTTGTTGTCGTTGTTGTTGTATAATGTTGATGTAATTGTTAAATAAAAAAGGTTGAAATAAAGAAAGCAAGTTGATTTATCTCAATGCATTGTGTTTTTATTTGGAGGTTTTGGTTCCCTCGAAGTAACCTACCCTATCTTTTCTCTTTTCCTTTTTACTCTACCTTATCCTACATTTAAAATAGGGAGGGGAAAAGGCATCGAGAACGACCATGGTTGTACCAAAAAACTTCATCATGAGTTTTGCCATCAATTGGATTGCCTCTATATTAAACAATTATAACACAAATATAGCAAAGAGGGGAAATATAACAATTAAAGCTACAATGACTCTGACTCTGAACCTACTATTATAATATTATTTTAAATCTTGGTTCACTCTTATAGTGAACCAGGTTGGTTTATATTTGACTCGTGACGAATTGGACTAAATTGGTCATCCAAATAATGTGAACTCCTATTAGTCAATCAACCCAATAATTAATTAAGCCAATATAAGATGGCATATTACCATTTTATAGATATTGAAGATGGGATATCAATTCACATGATTTATTAAAGAGATGATAAACTAAAAAAGTAACGATCAACTAAAAGAATAATAAAGATAATCAACTAAAAAAATAGTACAGATAGTAGAGACAAGTGACTAAAAATAGTAGAGATGTGTACTTACGCCAAAGATATCAGATGGACTAAGAATGTAAGAAACATAAAATATTGAAGAACAAAGACCTCCAAGGTTGAACAGAGAATCTCCCAAGAGAAAGAGAGAAAGAACTCCCAAATCATCTTTGCTTTCCTTCTTCACGAGTTGTCTTCGGAAAATCATAAAAGCCAAATATCTTCAAATGAAAGAATGGAAAAATAAAATATACGAAAAAGAGTTGTCTCCTGGAGAATGGTATCTGCAATTATCTGAAGGTAAAACCTCCTTCCTCTACTCTCTTCCCAAAAGAAAAGATCTCAACCGAAGATCCATCTAAAGGCCCCTAAAAAACCTTCTTCTCTCAAATTTCAATTTTTAAAATGAGCAGCTCCTCTCTCTTTTTCTCTAGCTGCCAAGTTTTTTTTTTTTATAATCCCTAGCCTTTATTGCTAAAAAAAAATCCCCTTTTAAAACACTTTTCTCGCGAGACATTGTAGAAATTTGAAGTGCAACCTACATATCGAGTTAATGGTCACTATGTTAGAGAAATTTAAAGATAAAAAAAACCTAACTGAACCTGCAAATCCAAACTATCACTTGGAAACAAAATAAATCGAAAAAGACAATTAGAATTAGAGGGATTAAGAAGTAGTGAGATAGAGAGAAGAGGCAAAGAGGGTACAAAAGCATTGAGTGAGAAATGGAGAGAAAGAGGGGGTTTCATACTTGATGCAGAGGTTTGATCCATAAAGAAGGAAGTTGTAGTCGATCGCTTGCCAAAGGGATATGGGCAGGGGAAATAAGTGAAATGTAGGAGGAAAGATTGAGAGAAGTTGAGAGTAAAGTGTACTTCATTGGGCGCACAGAGAATAGGGATCTCTCTATAGTCCTCTTAGAAGACTCACCTTGTTAGAACTAGAACCAGAACTGACGGTGGATGCTCTTTGACAATCTACAGTCTGAGCTACACATCTGATGATCTCCTTAACCATTGGTGGGGTACAAAGCTGGCTTATTTGTCCCTCTGTCAGTTGTTCTCTCAATGTAGTGATCTCCCTCTCAAGGTTCATATACATCTCATCTCTCTCGATGACTTGATCTTCTAAAACTATAATGACGAAGATGGACTCTTTCACTTGTGTTTTCAAACTTGAGGTAGTCTCATTTGCACTATGAAGGTCATATGAGACAACTGTGAGTCTCTCTCTTTCAAGTTTCAACTTATCCTGAGATGCTCTTAGTTATCCTATGAAGTCAATCACTAGAATAATATCCTCTAATCTACTAGTAGAGGTCTCATATAAACTCCCATTATCTACCTCTAAAGTAGAATCAATATTTGAAGATGTATGAGCCTTAAAGACAAACTCCTCTCCATATAGGTTTTGTAGTCTATCCCACATTGCCTTTATTGTTTCATATCCACTAACTCTTATTCTCACACTATTTGTTAATCCAACTAAGATTGTACCTTTAGCTTTAGAGTTATACTGGGCATCCACCTTCCCAGTAATAACTGCTTACCATACATCAAAGTCAAGATACCCCAAATATATTTTCATTCTTTTCTTTTAGAATAAAAACTCAATTCCATAAAAAAAAATGGGGGTTCATTAAAACCATTCCCTCGAGACATTGCTGTTGCTTGATTACTCAGCTACTGATCAAATTGTTACTTAGTGCTCTGATACCAATTGTTGATCCCAGGTTGACACTGAGAAAGGGGGGAGGGTAAAACAGAGTCTTTAAAAATTCTTCTCAAATAATTCTCTAAAGACTAATGCTGCTCTGAATTGATACTTCACTTACACACAGACCACATGCACACACAGTTACATATACAAGCTTATACAAATTTACCTCACTACCACTCAGTGGCTAGGTCTACCAGATTTGCATACCCATCTTACAGTCCATTCCACACTTCACAAGATACAAAATATGCACAATTTACATAACATCCACAATAAACAGATATACGTGGAACATCAACACAATGTATGATGTCTAGTTCACGGAGTAATACTGTCACACCCCAATTCTGCACTATTCAGAACGGTGTGATGAACCGCTAATAAATCAACGGTTCAACCAGGATCTCTAATAGGTTGTGTCCTTTTAAATTAAACCATACACATCCACAACCATAATCAGAATAAATACACAATAGCGAAAGTCTTAATATTAAATAAACTGAGGAATCTAACTATGATAATCATAAATAAAATATCAAGTTATGTTGTATTAACCGAGACATAAGTAGATAAAATATCAATTACATTTCCTTAATAGTTCTAATAAAAATCTAATAAAAAACGCATGAGTTGCACTCGCATGAGGAGTCATGCGTCTCCACTATGTCTTCAGCCTCCATAGCAGCCACGTGCCCGTACACAGAAGCATTCATATAATCTTCCACAGTGGTACCTACATCATCAACTAAAAATATTCGACGTCGAAAAGGTGAGCACACATCATGGCTCAGTGAGCAAACAAAACAATGCCACAAATATATGCATGCATTCAATTCATATCTGTGGTCTGGTATATAAGTTTACAATGTACTATAGAAAGGTTCGGTGGCCGCCTCACCTCTATACACGAATGTGTGAAACCGCTCAATGAAAACGGCACTGTCGATCCCACATGCACCCACTGTGACACAATATACCCCCATGAAAATGGCATGGCAGTACCAGTTGCATCATACCAACACGTAAGCCCCTATTGACGAGGGCTTGCAAACTGGGCTCGCAACTAACCAATCCTAATGTCAATCAGTGTATCCAAGGCCTCACCCCAGCATCCCTCAATACGCCCATAGAGATAGAGCTAAGGCCCCCCGGCAGAGTCGAAGACTACATGGTCCGAGACCACCTCCCCTGATATCCTACGACGTAATATTTCTGCTAAGGTAATGGCGATACGACGATATTAGTGGACAAGACTTGTATGGAGTCATGGCACAATATACCCAATGAAAATGGCATTGAAGTACCGGTTGATACCATCCCCTATCCGCATCAAGTACACCAACAAACACAAACATTCACATGCCTATTCCTATCATTATCATCATCATCATCATGTTATAAACAATGAAATTAAATATGCATGAACAGTAATAATAGAAATATTGGATGACATGTTGAATGCACATTACAAGCATACACGCATAGAATCAGTAATGACATTGGACTCAAGAAATAAAACAGTTTATTATTAGTCAATTAGTTTAGGTCTTGTTCCTTCACCTTTGCTTGAGTGTAGATCCTCATTCAAGCTTTAAGAATCACTTTTATATCAATAGAAAAACCTAACAAGTCGATAGATTTTAATTAGAATTCATTCCGACAATTTTAGGCTTGCCGTTAAGCGAGGGTATCAGGACGGGTCGCAGGTAGGGTCGCAGGTTTTTGCGACCCCCAAGGTGTAGGGTCGATGCCAGGGTCGGATGTTCCATCGACCCTGGGTGCGACCACCGCATCCCTGGACTTTTCGAATGCTGGGGGTCGATCCTGTGGTCTGGTAGGGTTGATTCTCAATCGATCCCACATGCGACCCCACGTGGTTTGAGTCGAACTTTTCATCCTGCAGTCCATTCTTTCATGTTTGGGTCCTATGGCTTACTTCCACAATCCATTCTATGCTTGTTCAATGGCTTAAAACTCTAGGTTACTTCCTTACTTGCCTACCATGATTCCCTCCATGGATTTCATTGAAATCTTCCCATGGAAAGATGATTTGGGTTTCTCCTAGATCATACCCTCTTCATGAACTATTCTAAGGTCTTAAATTATTAATGGAAACATACCCATACCTTAGGTTGCTGAGATTCAGAGGTTTCTCTGAATTCTTCTCTTTAGTCTTCTTCTCCAACTTTCCTTCTCTTCTCTTTGCCTTCTCTTTTAATTAGGGTTTTAAAAGGAGTGAAAGAGGCTAAGGGACGTCCTATTTATAGAGGAAAACCTCCCAAAATAAGTCCCATTGAGATTAGGAAAGAATCCCTTTGAAATTTGAAAAGTTTCCTATTTACGATTTCTATCGGCAATAAGGGGGTCGATGAGGGGGTCGGAGTTCTCGTCGACCCTCGGGTCTAAATTGTCCGACCCTCGGTTAAAAATTCAGGGGTCTGACTCCCTAATGAGGGGGGTCCAACCCTGCCTATTTGGGTATGCGACCCTGCCCCCTATTTTAGTGTTTTTGGGTCAGTTTAATACCTGGTCTCGCTATTTCCTTCACGCACTTGGTCCATTTGGCTTGACTTTGATAGGTGTACCTGGTACAAGGTGGTAAGACCGGTTAGTTCGATATGGGTCTTACAACTCCCCCCTGCTTATAAAAATTTCATCCTCAAAATTTGTACATACCTTCTGAGTCGAATAGATGAGGGTATTGCTTTCGCATAGCATTCTTTTCTTCCCATGTGATTTCTTCTATATGTCTGCTTCCCCAGGTGACCTTAACATAATAAATATCACGGTTGCATAGTCGTTGCACCTTTCAGCTGGTGATTTCAGTTGGTTCTACTTTAAATGTCAAATCATCAGTCAAATCAAGTAGATCTACTGTCAAATCGTGCGTGGGATCTCTGACATACTTCTTCAATAAGGAGATATGAAATACATCATGCACACTTGACATAGATGGTGGTAGTGCTAATTGGTAAGTCATTTTTCCATGTTTAGCTAGAATCTCATATGGTCCGATATATCTCAGACTTAGTTTTTCTTTCTGTCCGAACCGTTTCAAACCTCGCATAGGTGACACTTTGAGGAATACCTTATCACCTACGGCGAATTCAAGGTCTTGGCATCTAGTATCTGCATATTGCTTCTGACGATTCTAAGTCGTTCTTACTCTTTCTTTGATAATGTCGACTACTCAACATGTCTCTTCAACAAATTCTGGTCCAACAATACTACGTTCTCCAACTTCATTCCAAAACAAAGGAGTTCGACACTTCCTGCCACACATTGCTTCATAGGGTGACATCTGTATAGTATCCTGATAGCTATTGTTATAAGCGAACTCAATCAGTGGTAACTTTTCATCCCATGATCCTTTAAAATCAATTACATAGGCTCGGAGCATGTCTTCTAGAATTTGAATGGTGCGCTCCGATTGTCCGTCTGTCTGAGGATGGAATGCAGTACTGAACTTCAATGTTGTACCCATAGCCTTCTGTAATCTTTCCCATAACTTTGAAGTAAATTGTGGATCTCTATCGGACAATATGCTTTCAGGTACACCGTGTAATCTGACAATATTATCCACATACAACTTAGCTAACCTCTCTAGTGTATACTGAGGTCGTATAGCTATAAATCAAGCCGTTTTAGTCAGTCGGTCTACAATCACCCAAACTGCGTCAACTACTCTGGGAGTCAATGGTAACCCTGTGACGAAGTCCATACTGATGCAGTCCCATTTCCATGCTGGTTCTGGTCGGCTGTAATAGTCCTGTTGGTCTTTGTCGTTCAGCTTTCACCTTCTGACAATTTAAGCATTGAGACACGAACTTGGCTATATCTGCTTTCATTCCTCTCCACCAATATAATTTCTTTAGGTCATGATACATTTTTGTACTTCCAGGGTGTATCGAGTAGGCAGTGGTATGGGCTTCCTTCATTAGTCGATGTTTAATGTCCAAACTTTCTGTTTCAGGTACACATATTCTTCCTTTGTACTTCAGTACATTTTCATCATCTAAGGTAAACTCAGGAATAGTCTTTCCTTTTTCGATGTCTTCTTGTACCGTTCTTAGATAAGGGTCTGATTTAATCGCTGTTTTCACTTCATCAAGTATATCGGGTACAATCTTCAATGTGGCAAACATATTTACAAACCGATGGATAAACCCTTGGTTGGTTGATTCACCCGGTGCATCTATCACAAACTTCTCATTACCGTAATTAAATACTTTTCCGATAGTACACAGTGCAGCAGTGGTGCTAACCTCCCCTTGAGATTTTATCATTGCCTTTCTACTCAGCGCGTCAGCAACCACATTAGCTTTTCTCGGATGATACTAGATATCACAATCATAGTCTTTCAATAGTTCTAGCCATCTTCTTTGTCTCATATTCAACTCCTTTTGATTAAAGAGGTAAGTAAGATTCTTATGATCTGATTTAATCTGAAATTTCTCTCCATACAAGTAATGTCTCCATATTTTGACAGCATGTACTACTGCCGCTAATTCCAAATCATGAGTGGGATAGTTCTTCTCATGTGTCTTCAATTGTCTTGAGGCATAAGAAATTACTCGTTCTCCTTGCATAAGTACACATCCTAATCCCAATCCTGACGCATCAGTGTACAAAGTAAATGGCTGTCCTGGAATCGGAATGGTCAAGATTAGAGCAGATATCAATCTAGCCTTCTATGTTTGGAAACTCTTCTCGCATTTATCAGTCCAAACAAACTTTTCGCCCTTCTTAATCAAACTGGTAAGAGGTACAACAATTTGATAATAGTCTTCCACAAATCGTCAATAATACCCAGCTAGACCTAAGAAACTTTTAATTTCTGCAATGCTCTTCGGTGCTTCCCACTTCACAAGAGCTTCGATCTTGCTAGGATCCATTTTAATTCCTTCCGCGGATACAACATGGTCGAGAAAAGCGACTTCCTTTAGCCAGAACTCACACTTTGTAAATTTGGCGTAGAGCTTCTCCTTCCGTAATCGCTGTAGAGCGGCATTTAGATTCTTAATATGAGTTTCCTTGTCCTTGGAGTAGACCAATATATCATCGATGAATACAATAACCGACGTATCTAACATATCGTGGAATACTCGATTCATAAGTTCCATAAAGGTTGCTGGTGCGTTCGTCAATCCAAAAGACATGACCAAAAATTCATAATGTCCATATCTGGTCCTGAATGCTGTCTTGGGAATATCATCGTCCTTAATCTTCAACTGATGGTAGCCTGACCAAAGATCGATCTTGGAGAACACTTTGGCACCTTGCAACTGATCGAACAGGTCATCGATCCTAGACAATGGGTACCGATTCTTGATTGTCTGTTTATTCAGTTCTCGGTAGTTTATACACAATCGAACACTACCAGTCCTTCTTCTTCACGAATAATACTGGCGCTCCCCATGGTGATATGCTAGGTTGGATGTAATCCTTGTCCAGCAGTTCTTGTAGTTATACTTTTAATTCCTTCAGTTCAGTAGGAGCCATTCGATAAGGTGCTTTAGATACTGGTGCGGCCCGGTATCGATCTATAACAAACTCTGTAGCGCGGTCTGGTGGTAGTCCTGGTAGTTCTTCAGGAAATACATCTGGATAGTTACGCACGACATCAATATTCTCCATTCGTGATGTTTCTTTGGTAAGATCGACCACAGATACTAGATACTCAACTGCTCCTTTCTGAAGGCACTTCCTAGCCTTTAATGCAGAGAGTATGAGCTTCCGTTTACAGAGAAGTTTGGTTCTCGCAAAATTGAACTCTGCTCCTTCCTTGTCTTTGAATGTCAGCTTCTTTTCGGCACATAATATGTTTGTAGAATGCCGAGCTAACCAGTCCATTCCCAAGATGACGTCAAAGTCTGCCTTCTCAAGTTGAATCAAGGTCGCATCCAAAGTCTTTTCGTCAATAAGAACTGGACATGGTCCATAACCTTTTTCTAATTCCACTTCTAATCCCATAGGCGATCGTACATTGTTAATAACACTCATCCAATACAACATCTAGTCCAAAAGGGTTTGAACTAGCAAATTTGGTATAAGGGTCTTAAGAGCTTGTATAGTTCCTTCATCTCTTAGTTTTTCAAAGACTATTGCTTAAAATCTCATATATCCCAAAAGCTCATTAGTTTACACCTTCTTTTGTCATTCTATCATATATCTCGAAAAACATCTTCTGACTATTTACTCATTACATATCCCAAGTCTAAGCATTAGGGTATATGGTCAAAATTTCATTAATTCTGTCAAACTGTCTTGGTCTTTGCTTAATCATTTCCTTTAACATTGGCATAACTCAGTATTACTTGTACTAATCTGAATACTATCAATGCCATGATTTTTTTTTTGACTTTGTCTTTGTATCCACTCTTATATTTGCCTTTAGGAATCTTATGCCTTGTCAAAATTCATACCGATATAGCCATCTTTAACTTTACTTGAGTGCTATCTACTCTTTCCTAGTTACTCTTGATAGTTTTCACTTTTGCTCATGCACTCTTTTATGACCATATCCATCTATTCAGCAATCTCAAAACAGATCCTCCATTTCTTCATCTGAGGTTCCTTGGCTATAGAATCTAATCTGAATTTAATCATCTTACTTCCCATAATTTCTTATTCACTAAACATCTTATTAATGGATGTCGAGAAATGTAAGAATTAAAATGTTTATCCAAAAGCAATTCATTTTCTTCTTTCAATTTAGCATAATGACAAACACTTGCTTTATCTAATGAACTTAAGTTTAAAAGATCAGGAGTAAATCTATGATAATCCAACCGGCATCAAAAGATCTTCAAGTTGCATGGTGGTCCAAATATATGAAAATAGAGGTTTTACAACTCTTAACCTCATGGTTATAGGTTCTATTGAGTATATATAATGCTATTGGTCAATGCACTATAGGAATAAATCTGGAGAAAGTTTACGTACATCAGTAAATCAGGTAAAATCGAAAAGATGTACGCTCAACATGAATAAACATTTAAGTTGTCAATCATGAGAGTGGCTCAGTTTGGTATAATCAGGACTAATACTAGAGAAGCAATATCTATAATTTCAATTGAAAGGTTAAATCAAGAAGGTATCCTGTCAAGACACGAGAAATTGAAATCTGGTATGTGCATCCTCTATAATCATAAGAGTAAATCAATAATGCACCACATCCTATATAAACCTATCTAGCTCTTTGGATGTTCTATATTATACTCTTGATATAGTTTCCTTTTCAATTTGATGGAAGTTTATGATTTTTCTCACTCCAAGTTGTCACACCTCAATTCTGCACTATTCAGAACGGTGTGATGAACCGCTAATAAACCAACAGTTCAACCAGGATCTCTAATAGGCTGTGTCCTTTTAAATTAAACCATACACATTCACAACCATAATAAGAATAAATATACAATAGCGAAAGTCTTAATATTAAATGAACTGAGGAATCCAATTGTGATAATCATAAATAAAATATCAAATTATGTTGTATTAACCGAGACATAAGTAGATAAAATATCAATTACATTTTCTTAATAGTTCAAATAAAAATCTAATCGAAAACGCATGAGTTGCACTCGCATGAGGAGTCATGCGTCTCTACTATGTCTTCAGCCTCCATTGCAGCCACGTGCCCATACAAAGAAGCATTTATATAAGAACCAAAACAATGCAACAAACATATGCATGCATTCAATTCATATCTGTGGTCTGGTATATAAGTTTGCAATGTGCTATAGAAAGGTTCGGTGGCCGCCTCACCTCTATACACGAGTGTGTGAAACCGCCTAATGAAAACGGCACTGTTGACCCCACATGCACCCACTGTGAAACAATATACCCCCATGAAAACGGCATGGCAGTACCGATTGCATCATACCAACACGTAAGCCCTTATTGGCGAGGGCTTGCAAACTAGGCTCACAACTAACCAATCTTAATGTCAATCAGTGTATCCAAGGCCTCACCCCAGCATCCCTCAATACGCCCATAGAGATAGAGCTAAGGCCCCCCGGCAGAGTCGAAGACTACATGGTCCGAGACCACCTCCCCTGATATCCTACGACGTAATATTTCTGCTAAGGTAATGGCGATACGACGATATTAGTGGACAAGACTTGTATGGAGTCATGGCACAATATACCCAATGAAAATGGCATTGAAGTACCGGTTGATACCATCCCCTATCCGCATCAAGTACACCAACAAACACAAACATTCACATGCCTATTCCTATCATTATCATCATCATCATCATGTTATAAACAATGAAAGTAAATATGCATGAACAGTAATAATAGAAATATTGGATGACATGTTGAATGCACATTACAAGCATACACGCATAGAATCAGTAATGACATTGGACTCAAGAAATAAAACAGTTTATTATTAGTCAATTAGTTTAGGTCTTGTTCCTTCACCTTTGCTTGAGTGTAGATCCTCATTCAAGCTTTAAGAATCACTTTTATATCAATAGAAAAACCTAACAAGTCGATAGATTTTAATTAGAATTCATTCCGACAATTTTAGGCTTGCCGTTAAGCGAGGGTATCAGGACGGGTCGCAGGTAGGGTCGCAGGTTTTTGCGACCCCCAAGGTGTAGGGTCGATGCCAGGGTCGGATGTTCCATCGACCCTGGGTGCGACCACCGCATCCCTGGACTTTCCGAATGCTGGGGGTCGATCCTGTGATCTGGTAGTGTCGATTCCCAATCGACCCCACGTGCGATCCCACGTGGTTTGAGTCAACCTTTTCATCCTACACTCCATTTTTTCATGTTTGGGTCCTATGGCTTACTTCCATAATCCATTCTATGCTTGTTCTATAGCTTAAAACTCCAGGTTATTTCCTTACTTGCCTACCATGATTCCCTCCATGGATTTCATTGAAATCTTTCCATGGATGGATGATTTGGGTTTCTCCTAGATCATACCCTCTTCATGAACTATTCAAAGGTCTTAAATTATTAATGGAAACATACCCATACCTTAGGTTGCTGAGATTCAGAGGTTTCTCTGAATTCTTCTCTTGAGTCTTCTTCTCCAACTTTCCTTCTCTTCTCCTTCCCTTCTCTTTCAATTAAGGTTTCAAAATGAGTGAAAGAGGCTAAGGGACGTCCTATTTATAGAGGAAAACCTCCCAAAATAAGTCCCATTGAGATTAGGAAACAATCCCCTTGAAAATTTGGAAAGTTTCCTATTTACGGTTTCTGTCGGCAATGAGGGGGTCGATGAGGGGGTCGGAGATCCCGTCGACCCTCGAGTCTGAATTGTCCGACCCTCGGTCAAAAATTTAGGGGTCTGGCTCCCTAATGAGGGGGGTCCGACCTTACCTATTTGGGTATGCGACCCTGCCCCCTATTTTACTGTTTTTGGGTCAGTTTAATACCTAGTCTTTCTATTTTCTTCACGCACTCGGTCCATTTGGCTCGACCATGATAGGTAGACCTGGTACAAGGTGATAAGACCGGTTAGTTCGATACGAGTCTTACAAATACCCCATATCGCTTAGCATTTACTCAACACTCATTTTTAACTATACCCACAATAGGGTGTACCCATATTTCTGGTAAGCTACCAGTGTCCAGCATCTACTAAACACACCAAACATACTCTGCACCCATGAGAAGCTAACAAGATCAATTTTTATAAACTTATAATTGCCTTACAATTTTCCTCCTCTAGCTAGACATGCAACATAATCACCTAAACTAGCATATATTGAGCATAAGAATTAAACAATCAAATCATACAAAGTTAGGAAGCTTACAACCCTTGTGTGACATTTCTTGGTACTCTGGAAAGACTCTGGGATGTCTACGTAAAGCTTGGCATAGTCCTAAAGCCCACTGGAATCTTCAACTCACTCCTCCCATGAAGAAACATGGATCATCAAGTGAATGCAAACAGAGTGAGACCTTCTTGTCTTCTCTCTCTTTGTCTACATAATCAACAGCCCCAAAATCTCCATTAACGGCTAATAAACACTCAGCTCTTCAATAGCACCCAACAACATCATTGATCAGCTTTTCATAGACTCACTCGAGTTCACATCACTCTTCTTCAATGGCAAATCATCATTCAATTTCTTCAATGCATTGAGAACACATCAAATACCATTGTAGCTCTCATTGGAGTTTCAAATAACATACATTGCTCCCAAAACACCATTCAAGCTCTTCAATATAGCTTAATGGAACACCATTGAACTCATGGAAGGTTGGTGATTAGAATCAAAACCTTAAACCCACACCACACCTTTAAGAGAGAAATTTTCACACAAAAATAGAGTTCCTTCCACTTCTCTTCCTCTCCTTTTGTTCTCACTGTGTAAAACATTCAAAAACAAGAACGTGGTATTTTGAATCGTCTAATTTAGACATCAGATGAGCAAGATATGCTCAAAACAAGATTGGCCACTAAAATTAAGACAAACAGAAGGAATCTTTTTAAGTTGTTCCTTGCACCTGCGCACGGTAGCAGTGCCGTCGTTGACATGTTGGAAGCACTGTCGAGTTCTTATTGGCTGTGCCAAGAATCTTCATTAATAGCCATTAGATCTTCAATAAAAGGAGGGATTTAACCTGGTTAGTCTGATCGGCTTAATCATGTCGAATGCCATCGGGATCGATCGTAGCCGTCAAATCTGAATCTCCTCGCTGCCATACCGTCTGCGAGACACACCAAATCACCAGTCAAATTTGCAACAATGTTGCCCATCATAATATGTTGCATCTATCAATTCGAAGGCTCGCACATGGATCTTGTTCCGTACGCCAAGTCACACCTTAGCCCACATTTATGTGATTCATTGGATTGACATCTAGTCGACGTGGATCTTTCATAGCAGTTTGATTGGCTTCAAACAGACTTATGATAATTGTAGAGACATCCTTTTTACTTATGATAATTCTAGAAAATCCCCTCAACAATATATGATTTATACTGAAAACCCATGTGTATAAAATGACCGGTAGTAGGTTTTGTAACTTGTGATTTTTCGTTCGTTTCGACGAAAATCATGATATCTCCCTAATCTGATATCGAAATTGAGTGATTTCATTTGCATTGTGAATTCAACACGATGATTTACATATTTTCAATATGATGCTTTTCATGATGCTCTTGCGGAACCCACCAAAGCAGCCTCAAAGTCAATACTTCAAAACCAACCTTGGAATCCAAACCTGGAACTTTTCGTACATGTTCACCCGGATTCGCACATACTACGAATCACGCACCTTGGTTCAGTTTGGAACATTGTAGAATGCAAATAGGGCTTGATCAAACGTTGAAGCTCCTACTGCCCAGTCAACTCAATGTAAAATCCCAGTCAACTCACCACAGGCCTTGTCAACCACTCTATGGAAGATGTAAAACATGCTAACTCATTGCTCGGACTCCTAAACACATCAACAAAGCTGACTCACCTCTTGTACTTGCACTGACACTCTCAGTCTCTTCATTTCTCTGACTGTTTGCTCAACTACAATACCACATCAGTCAAGTTACCAACAATGAAAACAAATGGCCAACACATTGGTCCACTCCCGAATCCCAAGTCTCACTCCAAATTCCTATTCTCCCACGGCCGGCCCAAAGGTAACCCTAAATGCCTAAAGCTAAATAAAATTAAAAGCCTCAATTATTAGATACTGCCGCTGGTTGCAAGTCTGACTTCTCTTCCACTTTTCCTCTCCTCATCTCCTTCTCCTCTTCGATTCATTTTTTCAATTGACAAGATCATTGTAGCTGTGAAAGATCATATAGTCATAAAATCTATTGCTCGAGAACTGCTGTGAAGAACAATTGAGAGAATGCGAAGGGTTGATTTGCAAAAATAAACTGGAGCAAACATAAGACAAACAGGAAAATGAAGAAGCCATTAGAGCTGTATTTCGTATGGAAGAATCATATTTGGTATTAGATAAAAATTATATTCCATTTTAAATAAAACCGTAATTCCTAATTGTTAAAAACCGTACCAAGACGGTACGGTAGTAGTACGCAAAAACCATTTTCCTACTGCTACGGTAACTGTAAGGCTTTCCTTCTTTGTATTGAACCGGAACAGTACCGAATTATTAATACCATAACTGTTGATATCCTTCCAATGAATTGATTGCCGACTCTCCCCATACTCTCATTTCACCCACTAACTGAGTGTAACTTTTTCACCCTTAATTATTAGGACTTGAATTTTCTACAATCGTGCAGTTCCTGCAATCACATTCGAACCATTGAGAATATGTCTGTACATAACCCAGATGCAGCTGCAGGGGCTGCTCCACTGAAGACAATCCAAACCTTTGAAATCCTAACGTGGGTTATGAGTATCATCGCTTCATAAATTAATGATATGGTTACATGTATTATGTTTTCGAATGTTAGCTTGTAAAAATCATATTCTGTTATTCGAGAATGACTTCTTTGTATGTACTTGTAAATTATATTTTCCCTGAAACCACGAGTTTCTTTCACACACGTGTGAAACCCCACAAGTCTCCAGATTCCATAAAATGTGCCCTCATTAAATGATCAGAATAAATGTTGTGGGACCCATGAGCACCACAGAATCCTAATCCAACCTGATATAGGAACGGTATTATCATGTGATTTAAAAACGGATTTTATTTTTGATCGAAGTTTAATTATTCCTACAACAGTCGTGAACGTACGTTCTAGTAGTGTCGGGTATTGGCCCTTTTCGGATATTCTAATTAATTTCAGGTTTTTCTCTTCGGTTAAACTGTACCTGGTTGCAAAGAAAATTAAAATAAAAAAAATTGCAAATTTTTAAATTTAAATTTTTTTTATAATGATTATAAATTTATAACACATGTTATGATATTGTTATATAATTAATTCCAAATTATTTTTTATTTAATTATTAATTTATATTTCACTCAATATTCAAATTTTTTATATTTAAAAAAATAAAATAAATTTTATATCTTATTAATATCATTATTAAATATGTTAAGAAATTTAAATAATTTATAATTTCATTTTATATTACATCTATAAATTTTTTTTTAAATTAAAAAATTCTTATGGAGTCATTTTGGAATAGAATCACATTGGTATGTTGGATCAGATTCAAACTCCCATGGAACGAATCGCATTTAAATTGACTTGAGGATTCAAATTTTTGAAGTATAAAAAATGATGTTTTCTTTGTTTTCTAGCAATTTTTTAGAGTTCTCCTCTCTCACACTTTTCTTTTTTTTCGTAAAACAAAGGCTGAACGACTGCTGCCGTTCCCGCCACCGCCACCGCCACGGCCACCTCGCCACAATGGAAACAGAAAGTACGAACGGTGCTCAAGATTTGCAGGCCAAGATCTTTCTGTCACGTTCTTCTTCCACTCCTGAACTTTCTTTCTCCGACCTAAATGAATCGAGCGTTTTACCATCGAACGCTTTGAATCGACAATTCTCTTCGATTTCATTTCCGGAAGTGGAAAGCTTCGATTTGATGCGAAAATTATCTACGAGTTCATTTCAATCGTATACGAGTCTCAAGGATCTGTCGCCTCGGTTCCGTCGTTCGAAATCAAAATCGGGTTGCGGATGCTTGGAATTTGTTAAGAAATCTTTCAATCGACAAAACTCTATTTCATTTCCGGAAATGGTATCGAACGCTTTGAAGCGACAATTATCTACGAGTTCATTTCAATCGTATACGAGTCTCAAGGATCGGTCGCATCATTCTCGATCAGGAATTTCATCGTCAAACCAGAGCCGGGAAGAGATCCTCATTAAGAACGAGCTTCTGAGGAAGGCAGCCTGGGCCTGGGCTAACTTGCTGCCCATGTCGTCCAGTCGTTCGAATTCAAATTGGGTTGGCGGATGCTTGGAGTTTGTTAAACAGAAGATCAGAGATATGTTTGGGCGATTCTTTCGAGTGAATCGGAGCAGAATAGGTGTGGACTCGGATTCTCTGTTAAGGCAGGGAGGTGAGGAGAATTCCCGTTTGACTATTAGAAAAACCTCTGATACAAATATCCAGAGGTTGTACGTGGGCTAGTTCGGCGCTGCCTTGGTTTTGTATATTTTGTTTTGTTTTGTTTTGTTTTTTTTTTTTTTAAATATTCCGAACGCCGATGCCATATTCTCTATTTTCCTTTTGTTAAAAGAAGGGAAGCAAAGACCCTGGAAATTCGGAGTTTGGAGATCTTTATATTTGTGTGTGGTATTGGTGTGCATTGATTCCTCAATAATTATTATTATTTTGATTTCATGATATCATCATCTTTCAATATTTTAAAATTTTCTTAATGAATTGATTTGTTGTCTTCTTATTTCTACTGTATTTCAGTATCAATTTTTGGCCTGCATCGTGCCCTTTGAACTGGATTGATCGATTAAAATATGGATCAATTTGCATCTTTTAATAAATGTGTACGTTACTATCATGTTCCGTCAACCTATGATGGAGCGACACATGTCCATGAAATAGGAGACATCGATATCATAACACGTGTCTTATATGTAGCTGAATACAATTTGAAGTAAGACATTTCCCAAGCTGGAGGGAAACGTTTCCTCAATTTGAGCGTACAAGCCATATTTAGTGGACTTGTACACTAGCAACTTCTTCTATGATGATCGTAAGATTATCATCCAAGGGTGAACTGCTAGAGACTCAGTTGTCGACCACTTAGCAACCATAAAGGTGATTCAGACAACTCCAAGATTGAGGGATCTCACTATAAGTATCTATTAGGTAAATTTACTAGCCAACCAATAGGATGGCGACACCTGGAAGCTTTAATCCATGTCAGTGCCTACCAACAGAGTTGAAGGTCATTCCCGTTTATTTCTGCCTAAGATAAGGACAAGATCGTCTTTTTGATGAAGCTGAAGGCCATTTTCGTCTATTCACATCATGATAAGATCAAAAGCAACTTTATGAAGGATCACTATTCACTATAAATAGCCCACGAATCCCAACTTTCGGGTAAGACTCATTTTTAGTATAATTTCAAGTTTATAACGTTTTTGGCTCTAACACCTTGGATTGTGAATCCCTTACTTACCCCATAAAAAATATAAAGAATGAGGACTCGGATACCAAGCCCATTGTCTGTTCCCGGATCCATGACTTAAGCATTGGAGTGGACCTGGGGCCATAGGACGACTTCCCCTGCCCTATTTTATCTTTTGTAGGTCCAATCAGCAGCGAAGACCTTGGAAGTGGGATTCGGATGTAACAGATTGGCGCCCACCGTGGGGCCCCGAGTAATTTAAGAACTGAGGACAACCATTGAGACAAAACATAATCACCTCAACCATGAGTCAGCAAAGGACAAGAAGTCATACCTTAAACACCAACCATATTGGAGAACAGGGGAGAGAAGATCCTAATGAAATTGCAGAAAAGTAGAGTCCAGACCCCCTCAAGACAAAGGTAAGGGTGTTGCAAACACTCAGCACTATTGATAGCATATTTCTCTTGGCCAATTACATGGTGACAAGTGTCCCATTATGAATCATATTAAGAAGACGACACGTGCCCTGCCAGATGTCACCCTAGGGACGTCTTAACGATGGTGAGAAGTAGCACGTGGGTATCCATACGTGCCAGATCTCTGGACTAATCTCAGGTGCATCAAGGGGACTATGGTTTAGGAATGATTTGGAAGATTGGGTCTTAGATAGGATCCTCCACCCACGAAGGATGCACATGATGGTATATAAGGACCAAAGCACCGGCCTTGTCTGTTTGTAGGATCGTCGTCTTATGGCCATTCGTAATGACCTGATTGGATCCAGCAGTCACACTTACCATGATCGGTTATGGGGTCACAGCCTTGTCATACTTGCTCCATCACCGGACAGTACATCCTCTTGTCGAATAGGTGTGTCCTCTTTATATCCACTCATTGATTATAGGTAAAGACAGATCTGAATTCCTAGCCTCTCTGAGAATACTCAGGGATCCCACCTCTCTAAGGAGCTTACCGTATTTTAGTAAGCTCCATACTGATTACTCTGTTACTGACTTGATCGTCGGAGTGGACACCGGATATCACTATCTGGTTTTATCTTGCAGGGAACGAGGCACGTCAGCTAGCTTAGTTTCAGAAGCAACAAGCATGACGAAGGCTAGTCCGTGGGTGGCTTTGTTACCTATGAACAATTTAATGCCGTGGCTTTACAGCTCGAGGCTCTCACCAGGATCTTCTAAGAGCCCTAAACCATAATACCCGAAGCTGTCAGACCATACATTAACATAGACCGACCAGGAGATGACCATCTGGAGTCTTGACTCCATGTCCGTGCTCGAATACCTAAAGAAAGGGATGGCGGGGCAGAGATGTCATCCTCTATAACTCAGAGCAGAAGCAAATCTGTTTCTACATCACATCACAGGAGAGTACCTATAGTGGAGAGGTTAGGCCCAAGAAAAAAAGATCGGCCAGCACACCATGAAGCCACAGCCAACCCAATACTCCTTAAGATGTACCTCCCCCAATGCCAATGCTACAATAGATAAGGGTAAAACACAAATGCACCCAAATACAGAGGTCAAGCTTGAAGATCAGCTGACCCTCTTGCGGCAAAGAGTAGACACCATGATGAAGTCAAGCATCGCCCCTGTAGAGAAGGACTATTGCACTAACAACCCCTTGACAGACATCATAATGAGGGTTCCCCTACCCAAAGGCTTCCACATGCTGACCATTGAATCATACAATGGCTTAACTGATCCAGAGCAGCATTTGGATAACTTCATGACTGCCATGCTCCTATATGGATATCAGGATGCAATCATCTGTCGGGCCTTCCCCTCAATCTTAAAGAATGCAGCAAGGATGTAGTTCAATAGCCTTGCCCCTAGTTCAATTGATTCATTCAAGACCTTGACCAGGCTTTTCCAAATACATTTTCAGGGGAGCAGAGTCCAGAGGAAGACGACCACACATCTGATGGACATGAGACAATGACCAGATGAGACTCTCTGTGCATTCATTACACAGTTCAACCTGGAAGTACTTCAAATCAAGGATATTAAACCTCCAATCATATATGCCACCCTCATAGCAAGTGTTACCGATATGAATCTCCGATTTTCCATAGCCAAGGAGCCAATTAACCTTAAGGAGCTCATCGCCCAATATGAAAAATATGCAGCGACCAACGAAGCCCTTAAGGCTAACAAAGGCGAGACCAGTGGGATAGACAAGAGGTGATTAGCCTGCCAGGGCAAACCCAAGAGATCAAGGAGAGAGGAAGCTCATTCTCGAGGTGCATTGCATAGATTTGATGACTTACACCATTCAAGTGGCCACTCTTGGAAGTATATAATTTTGTGGCAAAGGACGGGTACCTCCCAAGGCCCTTCAAGATTGTTACGGTAGCAAGGAGAAGGAATCCCAATAAGCACTGTTGCTTTCATCGCGACATTGGTCACAACACGGACAATTGTTGGAACATGGTCAGTTTGTGGACCGAGATGCACTTAGAATACCAGCACCTCCTCAGGAAGAAAGAAGACTTCCTCTACCCCTGCCGTGTGAAAGATCTCCCATGAGGGAGCCTAGAAGGGATGCCAGGAGGAATGATAGAAAAGAAGAAAGAAGAGACAAAAGAAGAAGAAAAGATAGAAGAGAAAGAGATTGAAGAGTAGATGATCGACGCTGTTGGGGAAATCTGCCACGTGACCAATAAAACCGTGACACTTAGGACTCGATT
The DNA here is from genome assembly GCA_028583415.1 of Protea cynaroides. Lineage (NCBI taxonomy): Eukaryota > Viridiplantae > Streptophyta > Magnoliopsida > Proteales > Proteaceae > Protea > Protea cynaroides. The sequence goes on from CM053272.1 coordinate 54,553,000, forward strand.
AGCAAACCACATGGACATTCTCGCATGGATATAAGAAAGCATCCTCATAAATCCAATCATATGAGTTAAGGGTAAAAAAGCGTCATTTTTAAGCTGTGTCAAGGACGTTTCAGGGATCAAAAGCTACAAAGGGTAAAAATGGCATTTAAAGGAAAAGAACTGTTCACTATAAATAGATCAAATCCCAAGAATTCAAGTGAGCAAACATTAATTACTCACTCTTGGGATTCTCGCTCTGACACTTTGGACTCGGGATTTCTCCGTTGCCCCACCACATAAAAGTGGGCTCGGATCCCAGGCCCATCGACCAATCATAGATTCCTAACTTTGGCATCGGGGTGGACTCGGGGCCATAAGGCCCGCCCCCCTTTTCTCTTGTCTTTGTTTTGCAGGTCCCGCCATCAACATTGACCTCGGATATGGAATTTGACTGAAATAGTTTGGCGCCCACCGTGGGGCAAAGGGAAGGTGATTTCAGAGTAGGAAAAGTAAAGTCTGAGAGAAATCTTTGGGCATGAGTCCTCGAAGGACAAGGAGCCATACGGTCCACTTCAACCTTCGTAATTCACCCAGTGCGGGCCACCGGGAGGGAAGACATGCCCAGAGGAAAGGAAAAAGGCTAACGGCCGAGTCCCCACCACCAGAATATGTCACCTATGAGCAGTTTGAGGCTATAGTACAGCAGTTGGAAGAAGTAACAAGAGCCCTGTAGGCTACTCAACACCCACCGATGGATGCCACCTCGCGGCCCCCAGTAGGGGTCGTTCCCCCCGTTGGGATTATTCCTCCACATTGGCCAGCCCCCTAGAAGGGACCTCCGCTAGAGCCCCCTCAACGTGACCGACCACTACTGCCCCAGGCAGAGAAAGCGACAAGGGAACCTCAAGCACAACAGGAAGACAGCGGGACCGGCTCCACATCCTGGCGAGCTTGGATACCAGTGCGGGACCGGCTGGGTCCACATCCAAACGTCGACTGACTGGTCGAAGACATTGAAGACGACACCCCGCCACGGGGTCTGGATGCACCACCTAATCTTGGAGCAAGAGCTCGGATGCACACAGAGGCGGCCGCACTATTTGAAGATCAGCTGGTCAGGCTTCAGCAGAAGATAGAGATTATGGAGAAAAACGGCCATTATGCAGAGACAGAGAAGGATTACTCAGTGGATAACCCCCTCACCGACGTCATCATGAGAGTGCCCCTGCCCAAGCGCTTTAGCATGCCTCCCATAAACACCTACGATGGGTCTACCGACCCAATCGAACACCTAAACAATTTCATGGGGGCAATGAGGCTTCATGCCAACCCAAATGCGATCATGTGCAGAGCATTTCTGTTGACCCTGAAGGGTGCAGCGCGGATGTGGTTTAACAACCTTCCGCCAAGGTTGATCAACGGATTCTAGACGTTAAGCAGATCGTTCCAGATGCACTTCCAGGGTAGCCGAGTATAGCGGAATGATGAGAGGATTTGAGATTACACTCAATTGAACAGCCCACTGGGCATGATGTTCACATTAATAGAGAAATATGGATACCTTCAGAGACCACCAAAAATCGTGACCGAGGCACGGAGGTGGAATCCGAACAAATATTGTCGATATCACCATGACATCGAGCACACCATTGACGAATGTCGATATTTACAGGCCGAAATCGAAGACCTCATCAGGAGGGGATACTATCGTCAATATGTGGATCGCGATGCGCCCAGAGTGCCCGTGGTAGTCCGGGAAGACATAAGGGCACTCCCTCCGCCCCCTCGAGAGGAATTCCACGAGCAAAGGCAGCGGAAACAAGTGGGAAGAGAGGTGGCCATGGGGAATAGACTGGATGCCCGACGGGAACCATTCGACAATGAAAGAAGAGGGGAAAGAAATGGCGAAAGACACGTAGACCAACGAAGGGAAGAGGCCCCGGGGCATGAAGAGAGGGCATGAAAGGGCGCCAACCCCAGCACAAAGTGCGGTCGGCGTCATTCGATCCCAGTTTGCCCTCGCCCTCGATCCAGTCCCCTAGCAAGTGCATGGGGTGGGAAGAACCCTAAACACAGTAGACACAAGAGGGCGACAGCTCATGCGCACTGATCCTAGGGTTTCCCACCGTTGACAAGATTAGACAAGGCTGCCTTACCCTCACCTAGTATTAGATCCCCCTGACCAGCTCGACGACTGCCCCTTCGACCTTGTCCAACCTTGTCAATGCAATTAGTGTCATGCCGAAGGGCTACACTCCCCCCGCGAGGACGCTGGTTCGGGACAGAGTTGGTAGCAGTTCGGTCACTCAAAACCAGCTCTCGTTTGACCGACCTGTATTGGCTATAGTGGCCACCCCGACCTCGTAAGAAGATCCGGCATTTGACCACGAGCGAGAGGGAAGGAAGGCGATGACAATTACTGGCGGCCCCGCATCAGGCAACACATCCGCTAAGGCCCAGAAGACCTACGCAAGGAGTGTAAAGTCTACCGAACTTGGGAAGAGGGCGAGAACTGGAGATTTCTTGATCTTCAGCGATGAGGACCTATGCAGATTAAAAGTCCCTCATGATGATGCTATTGTCATTACTCTACACATTGATGACAGCGATGTCCACAAGATCATGGTGGACACTGGTAGCTCCGCAGACATAATATATTGGCAAGCCTTTCAATGCATGGAAATCCCTCAAGGATCACCTCGTGCCGGTAGATTATCCTCTGATCAGCTTCTCCGGGGACCTCGTGACAGTCAAGGGCTCCATTCGGCTTCCTGTCAGGGCCGGCTCTTACCCCAAGGAGTCACGTGTCATGATGAATTTCTTGGTCGTCGACATGCCTTCTTCGTATAACCCTTTGCTCGGTAGGCCAGGACTGTACGCCTTGCGATGTGTCCCTTCGACGTACCATCTGGTAATTAAATTTCCCACACCCAGGGGCGTAGGAGAGTGCAAGACCAATCAACTAGTTGCCCGCAAGTGTTATTCGATAGAGTTGAGCGGCCTTCGCAAACCAGCCC
>CM053272.1:54556495-54591492 GCA_028583415.1 Protea cynaroides
GGATAGGACCTCTTTGTGATGACATATAGGATTGGTTAATTGCGAGCCTAGTTTACAAGCCCTCGCCAACAGGGACTTACGTGTTGGTATGGGTGGAGCATCAAGGGAGGTGTGTGGATGACTTAGCTCTATCTCTATTCCATGGTGGGTGCATGTGGGTCGACAGTGGTGTGATCTACTGGGCGATGCCACATACTCGTGTATAGAGGTGCGGTGGTCGCCAATCCTTTCTATAGCATATTGCAAACTTAAACCAGACCACAGCATAAAATGATTGTTACTAATGCATATGAATGTTACACTGTCTGATTGTCTTACTGAGCTAAGTTGTGAGCTCACCCTTGTATATATACATGTTTTTAGATGTTGATGTAGGTTATACGGTGGATGATTAGATGAACGCTTCGGCGTATGGAGGTGTCGCTGCTCTGGATGTGCAGGCAGGAGAGGACAAGCATGACGCTTCATGCGAGTGCCCTTTCTACGTGTATCTTTATGATTTTATTTTATTTGTTTCAGTTATTTTCGATTGACATTAATGTAATGTAAAGATATTTATTTATGTTTTAAAAATTTGGATAATGGAATATTTTATTAAATTTATCAATAGATACTCAGTTCATTTTATTTAATGACTTCCGCTATATTCTATTATATTCTGATTGTGGTTTTGTGCAATGGTTTGTCTAAGTGGGCACGGCCTTATTGAGATCCTGGTGTGAGTTGTTGGTTCAGTGACGGTTCACTCACACCATTCTGGTTGGTTCATAATTGGGGTGTGACATTCCCACTTTCACGGATTGATCAAATGATCAACGCCATGACCGAGCAGATATGGCCGAGAAGGGTAGGGTAGATCAGACTCCATCAATAAAGTGACCCATCGACCACCTAGCTCGGCACTACCGAGTTGAAATGGCCGAGGGATAGATCGGATTTCACCAATTAAGTGACCCATCGGGCATCCTAGCTGAGCACTACCAAGCAGAAATGGTCGAGGGTAGATCGGATTCAACAATTAAATAACCCATCGGCCATCCCAACTCGGCACTACCGAGCAGAAATGGGCGAGACGGTAGTGTAATAGTATGGGAAAACCATTTTCCTACTGCTATGGTAACCATAAGGTTTTTCTTCCTTGTATTGAATTGGAACAGTACCAAATTATTAATACCATAACTATTGACACCCTTCCAATGAATTGACTTCCGACTCTCCCTGTATTCCCATTTCCCCTACCAGCTGAGTGTAAATTTTTCATCCTTAATTATTATGACTTGGATTTCATATAACCGTGCAGTCCCTGCAATCGCATCTGAGCAATTGAAAATGCATCCACATGTAACCCAGATGCAACTACAAGGGCTGCTCCACTTTAGACGATCTAAACCATAGAAATTGATGAACGTGGGTTATGGGCATCATCGCTTCATTAGTTAATGATATGGTCACATGTATTATGTTTTGGAAAGCAAGCTTTTAGAAACCATATCTTCTATCTGTTATTTGAGAATGATTTATTTGCATGTACTTGTAAGTTATATTTTTCCTTGTAACTATGACTTTCTTTCACAAACGTGTGAATCCCCCACAACTCTCCAGGTTCCATAAGACTGGGTCCTCATTGAATGATCAGAATAAATATAGTAGGACCCCATGAGCACAATAGAATCCTAATCCAACCTAATCTAGTAACGGTATTATCATGTGACGTAAACACAGATTTTATTTTAGATCGAAGTTGAATCCTTGACCTGATAGTACGGTCACAGGGGATTGAAATCCTCTCCTGCGATAGGAGGATTCTAGCCAGAATCCAATGGCTGGAGTTTAGCCAACACGCATACCAATACATTAGTTTGTGTGTCGGCTGAAATCCAGCCCTTGGCAGATACACCTGCTGCAGGAGAGGATTTCTATTGCGGTCACAGGTGCTTGTGAGAAACTAGCTTCTCTCCCTTTTTCATGTAATTCTAATCCATCTCTGATTTTTCTTTCTACTTAGGCTGTGTTTGGTCGTAAGGGAAATTGAAAAGACGGAAGGGAAATGGAATTTTTAACTTAAAAAAATAAAACTTTTGTAATGATTATTGTTAGGGAATTACGCCACGCTGGCAATACGACCTTGACACGTACGACTCAACCTCAGAGCCACGTGGAGATCCCCTATTCGACATAAGAAGGCTCCTCAAAACACAAGAACAAAGGGTAAAATCGACATTTTGGAGTTACGCACTATTCGCTATAAATAGGGCAAATCCTGAGGTTTTCAGGTACACACAACATTTACTGCTCATTTACTCCTAGAGATTCATGCTCTGACACTTGGGACGGAAAATCTCACCTCACCCACACTTTTCTATAGTATCTTCGTGGGCTCGACACCGAGCCCACTGACTGTTCACAGAGCCCTAACTTTGGCATTGGAGTGGACCCGGGGCTTCCAGCCCGCCTCCCCCCTTCTTTGCCTTTCCTTGCCTTGCAGGTCTAGTCAGCTTGGAGGACCCACAGGACGGATCTGGGCCGAAACAATTTGAAGCCCACCGTGGGGCCGTGAGATACGACATCGTAAGATAAAGTCAGAGAGGAATCTTTAGTCATGAGTCCAAGAAGAACTCGAAGCCAGATGATTAGTCCCAACCCCCCGCGTGATCGATCAACGGGTAAATCCTGAGGAAGGAGACAGGTCTGAAATGCGGTCTAGCAGGGACCGAGGAAAACGCGCGGCTGACCCAGTCCCCGCGCACGAATCCATTGTCACATACGAACAGTTTGAGACCGTGGCACAGCAGCTTGCAGTGCTAACTCGGTTTGTACAAGGGCTACAGTCCCCAGCCGCAGAAGCCACCTCTCGTCCCCCTGTCGGAGTTGTCCCGCAAGCGGACCCGCATAGGGAGACTGACCTCCCCTGAGAGCCTCGTCACCACCTGGGGCGAGACGGAGCTCGACCCGCGAGACCAGGAACCAGCGCTCGCCCCGTCCCAGAGTTGAGTGGCACAGGATCAACTTCACAGCGCGGAAGAATCCCCGCCCAAGAAAGGCTCGGCCCATAGCCTGGGGCAGCACCTCGACTGAATGAAGACGCAATGGATGAGCTTTTGGTCCCGCGGCGCATAATGCTACCAGAGGTTGTCATGGGCGCAGACAAACCAAATGCTCCCATGGACCTAGAGGTAGCGGCGACATTAGCGGACCAACTGGCTGCATTGCACCAAAAGGTCGAGACCATGGCGAAGGCCGGAGTCACCCAGGACGAAGATACGGATTATTCAACAGATAACCCTCTCACCGACATTATCATGAGGGTACCCTTACCCAAGCGATTTACCATGCCGCCGGTAGATTCTTATGATGGATCTACAGATCCTGTCGACCACTTGAACAATTTCGTGGGCGCGATGGTCCTCCATGCAAACCCCGACGCCATTATGTGCAGAGCCTTTCCCCTTACACTAAAGGGCACGGCTCGGATGTGGTTCAACAACCTACCACCACGGTCTATTGACTCTTTTAAGACCATGGGAAGACCATTCAGGATGCACTTCCAAGGAAGCAGGGTGGAGCGGAAGACCAGCGCACACCTGATGAATATGACACAGAGGTCCGGTGAGACCTTGAGGGATTTCTTGGCCAGATTCAACCTTGAAGTACTATAAGTCAAGGACATCGATGAGGCAGTTCACTTTGCCACATTGAGAGCAGCGGTCACCGACCCAAAGCTCAGATTTTCTATAGCTAAAAAGGAACTGGCAGACTTGCAGGAGCTCTTGGCACGGTGCGAGAAGTTCGCCACTGCCAACAAAATCTACGAAGCAAGCAAAGGTTTAGTCGATACTCCCCATAAACGAATGGAGGAGAGGTAAGACCTCACACGTCTAGGGGAGAACAAGAGTTCGAGGAGAGAAGAAGCGCGGGCTAGAGGGTTACTTCAGAAGAAATTCAATGATTACACCCCACTCAACGGATCCCTCGAGGACGTGTACACTCTCATTGATAATGACGGGTATCTACAGAAGCCCCAGAAGATCGTAACCGAAGCAAAAAGGAGAAATCCGAACAAATACTGCCAGTATCACAGGGACATCGGCCACACTATCGATGAATGCCGAAACCTGCAAGCTGAAATAGAAGACCTCATCCAACGAGGATATTATAGGCAGTACGTGGACCATAATGCTCCGAGAGTTCCGGCTGCTGCAGCCGAGGATCGGAGAAGACAACCTCCCCCACCTCGGGCGAGGACTCCAAAGAGAGAGCCGAGAAGGCACGAGGAAAGAGAACCCAGGAGGGGTGAAAGAAGAGAAGTTCGCAGAGATCCTCCTAGGGAGGACAAAAGAAGAAATAGGGCAGCTGAGCCCCGATACCAAGAAAGGCACCTCGATCAAGAGCCCGCTCAACATGTGGAGAGAAGAGAGAGAGGACCTACCCCGGCACATCGAGACGTCGGTGTCATCCTCTGCCAGCTCGCTCGCACCCCCAGCAGATACATGAACGAGGCAGAGTACTGAATTCATTGGAAACCCGAGGGAGGACAAAGCTGAGGACTGACCCTAGGTTGGCAAGACAACGCCTGGACCAAACGCGACCACCGCCTCCATTGCACGTCATCGATCCACCTTCAGAGGAGGACATTCCTTACCAGCGCGTGTACATGGTCAGGCGCGCGACGCCTCGATATAGTTCAACAGTTAGCCGTGACATTCTCGGACCAGTAATAATCGAATCAGGGCGCGGTGAGAGTCCGTCGAGCAGCCGACCTATATTGGCCGAGACGGCCAGCTCGACCGCGGGTGATACTATCAAAATCCACCAACCTCGAGTAGCCGAAGCGGTCACCTCGGCCTCAGAAGATTCAGAAGATAATGAAATTCGTGACCCTTCCACACGAGGGTGGAAGGCCATGACTATCATCGGTGGTTCAGCGGCAGGAAACACATCGGCCAAGGCCAGAAAGGCATACACAAGAAGCGTTAAATCGACTGAATGGCCAGGAAAGAGAGCCCGTACAGGGGACTTCTTGACCTTCAGCGATGAAGACCTGTGTGGATTAGAGCTGCCTCACGAGGATGCCATAGTTATCACTATGCGGATAGAAGACAGTGATGTTCACAAAATCATGGTGGACACAGGTAGCTCCGCCAATATCATTTACTGGCAAGCCTTCCAGCGGATGGAGATCCCGTTAGAGCGGTTGCTACCAGTGGATTACCCTCTGGTCAGTTTCTCGGGTGACCTAGTCAGTGTAAAAGGATCAATTCGGTTGCCCGTCAGGGCGGGTACTTACCCGCGGGAGTCGAGGATAACCATGAATTTCCTGGTGGTCGATGTCCCATCTTCTTACAATGCATTACTGGGGAGGCCCGGGATGATTGTTCTTAGGTCAGTCCCGTCTCCTTATCATTTGGTCATCAAGTTCCCTACCCCTAGACGAGCAGGGGAGTGCAGGACAGATCAACTAGTGTCCCAAAAATGTTACTCGACCGAGCTAACAGATTTTAAAAAAGCCGGTTCCGTAAAGGACAGATCAGCTGGTCTCCCGTAAAGATTACTCGGTCGAGCTTACCGACCTCAAGAAGCTGACCCAGGCCACACAAGTACAAATTAAGGATCTACGAGACGATCCAAAATAGCAAAGAGGCGCACCCGCAGAAGACCTGGTCCAAATCCCGCTAACAGAGGAGAATCCGGATAGGACGATCCAGATAGGATCATCCCTTGGAGAGCCACAGAGGACGGAGCTTGTAAACTTCCTAAGGACCAACGCCGATATCTTTGCCTGGTTGGCAGCCGATATGCCAGGTATCCCAAGGGACGTAGCGCAGCATTGCCTTAATGTGGATCCCCAGCACCGGCCAATAAGACAAAAGAAGCGGTCATTCGCCGCCTCCCGTCAGCGGGTCATTGATGAGGAAGTGGGAAAATTGCTAGATGCTGGATTTATCCGGGAAATTCACTATTCGGAGTGGCTCGCCAAAGTCGTCATGGTCCCGAAAGCAGGGGATAAATGGAGAATTTGTATCGACTTTACTGACCTCAACAAGGCCTGCCCTAAGGACAGTTTCCCCCTCCCCAGGATTGATCAACTCATTGATGCTACTGCCGGCCATGCGCAGTTGAGCTTTATGGATGCCTACTCAGGCTACAACCAGATCCGGATGCACGCAGCTGATTCGGAGAAGACAGCCTTCGTGACCAACCGCGGCCTTTTCTGTTATGACGTAATGCCCTTCGGTCTTAAAAATGCCGGGGCAACCTACCAGAGGTTGGTTAACAAGATCTTCGCCGAACAGATGGGCCGGAATATGGAGGTCTATGTGGATGACATGCTGGTAAAGAGCTTGGTCGGGAGCAACCATGTACGAGACTTAGAAGAGGCATTCGGAATACTACGCAGGCACAGGATGCGCCTCAATCTAGCTAAATGCGCATTCGGAGTCACTTCTGGGAAATTCCTAGGATTCATGGTCTCCAGTCGCGGCATCGAGGCAAACCCCGCAAAAATCATGGCCATTCTTGACATGCCCACACCTACCAGAATAAAGGAGGTACAGGAGCTCACCGGGCGGGTGGCCATGCTTAGTCGATTCATGTCCCGATCGGCGGATAAATTTCTTCCATTCTTTCAGACCCTCAAGGGCAACAAAACCTTCCAATGGACGACCGAATGTCAACAGGCATTCGAGGCACTGAAGACCTACTTGGCATCTCCCCCATTATTGGTTAAGCCAGAAACCGGGGATACTTTGGAGTTGTATTTGGTTGTGTCATCAAAAGCGGTGAGTGCGGTGCACATCAAGGAAGCGGAGGGCGTCTAGCGCCCCATTTATTATGTGAGTAAAATCTTATTGGAGGCCGAGACCAGGTATAAGTTTATCGAGAAGGTTTCCTTGGCTCTGGTGACATCCGCGCGAAAGCTACGACCTTACTTTTAGGCGCATTCCATCACCGTCCTGACCGACCAGCCCCTCAAGAAAACCTTGTCCAAACCTGATATCTCTGGTCGGGTAATCAATTGCGCGGTCAAGCTAGGAGAATTCGACCTTGGCTACAAGCCTCGCACAACTATCAAAGCTCAGGCGTTGGCCGACTTCCTAATCGAATCCTCCCCTCAAGAGGAGCAAGTCACAGACACCTCGGCCTCGGTAGAACCTCCGCTGCCATGGACCTTATTTGTCGATGGCGCTTCCAACAAAACTCACTGTGGCGCAGGCTTCATCCTCACCAGTCCGGACGGATTTGAAATTCGATGCGCCCTCCGTTTCATGTTTCAGGTATCCAACAATGCGGCCGAATATGAGGCGCTCATTGCTGGACTTCGCCTGGCCAAGGCTGTAATGGCTCGGAGGGTAGAGGAATCCAGCGATTCTCAGCTGGTGGTGCGTTAGGTCAATGGCGAATACGAGGCGAAGAAGGCCAGCGTGTCCGCCTACTTGAAAAAGGTGCAGGAGGCCGCATCAACATTTGAATATTTCGTGTTACGCCGTGTACTCCAGGACCAAAATACCTTGGCCGATTCCCTCTCCAAGCTAGCCACATCGGACTTAAGTGATTTGGATCATTCCATAAACACCGAAGTTTTGGCCCATTCATCGGTCGTTCCTACCTCCAAGGCCATACTGCCAGCTACATCAGAGCCGTCCTGGAACGACCCAATCTTGTCTTTTCTCAAAACTGGTCAATTACCAGAGGATAAGAATGAGGCGAGGTGGATCCAATCCAAAGCCAATCACTACGTCATTAAGGAGGATATCCTCTACAAGAGAGCCTTCACGTTTCCCCTGTTACGGTGTTTACGACCTTCCGAATCAACCCAAGCCATCAAGGAAGTCCATGAGGGTATATGCGGTGCACATCAGGGGGGAAGGGTCCTAGCCCATAAGATACTGCGTCAGGGATATTATTGGCCAAAAATGGGAAAAGATTGCATTGACTACGTCAAGAAGTGTGCCAAATGCCCAATGTACGCACCGGTGTCTCACCTCCCCGCCACACCACTCCGATCCATCGAAGCAGCTCCCATTCCCTTCGCCACTTGGGGCATGGATATCATGGGGCCATTCCTACCGGCCCGCTATCAACGTAAGTTTGTGGTCGTCGCGGTGGATTATTTCACTAAATGGGCCGAGGCCGAGGCATTATCCAGCATACTAGAGAGAGCTAGTCGTGAATTCTTTATCCAGTCGGTGGTGTATCAGTATGGAGTCCCCAGGGTGCTCATCACGGATAATGGTAAGCAATTTGACAACAAAGCCTTTGCGACATTCTGTGCAGAGCATCGCATTGACCACCGACGCGGGGCCGTGAAGCAGCCGCAAACTAGCAGACAGACAGAGGCTACCAATAAAATTTTATTGAAAGGAATAAAGTCCAGACTAGATGGGGAAAAGGTCGATGGTTGGACGAACTGCCTCGCATATTATGGGCGGACCGCACCACTACGAAAACTGCCACAGAGGAATCACCATTCCGGCTTGCCTTTGGAACGGACGCAGTGGTCCCATTGGAGGTCAGGATCACATCCCACCGGATCGCCAACTACGACCCAACCTCCAATGAGCCAGGGCTACGTGCAAATTTGGACCTCGTGGATGAAGTGCGAGATCAAGCCCAGATCTGAATTGTGGCCAACCAACAGCAAGTAGCCAAGCACTACAATAAGAAGGTGTGCCCGCGATCATTCAAAGTTGGAGACCTCGTCCTCAGACGGACCATTGCCTCTAACCCAAACAATCAGGGGAAGCTCGCTCCAAATTGGGAAGGGCCATATCAAGTCACCCAAGCACTGCAGACAGGATCCTATCATCTCAGGGATATGGATGGTAAAACCTTGCCACGAGCATGGAACGCGGAGCACCTTCGCCCATTCTACCAGTGACTATCCCACCCATGTAAATAGGCCACGACAACCCTCTTTTCATTTAAATGAAATTCCAAATTCCGACTTCTACTCCATTCTCCATCACCAGCGGCCATAAGGTCAACAACAAGACAAGATCAGTAACATACGGCCCCAAGCCGACACGGATACCGTCCCAGCTGCGTGCCGAAGTATGACCCATGCGGCCCAAAGATTTCAGCAAGTGTGGAAAACATTGGGCCGAGGAGGGTCAATACGGCCCTATGCCGACACGAATACCGTCCCGGCCCCGTGCCGAAGTATGACCCATGCGGCCCAAAGATTTCACCAAGTGTGGAAAACATTGGGCCGAGGAGGGTAGACACGGCCCCATGCCGACACGAATACCATCCCAGCCCCGTGCCAAAGTATGACCCATGCGGCCCAAAGATTTCACCAAGTGTGGAAAACATTGGGCTGAGGAGGGTAGACACGGCCCCATGTCGACATGAATACCATCCCGGCCCCGTGCCGAAGTATGACCCATGCGGCCCAAAGATTTTAGCAAGTGTGGAAAACATTGGGCCGAGGAGGGTCAACACGGCCCTATGCCGACACGAATACCGTCCCGGCCCCGTGCCGAAGTATGACCCATGCGGCCCAAAGATTTCACCAAGTGTGGAAAACATTGGGCCGAGGAGGGTAGACATGGCCCCATGCCGACACGAATACCATCCCAGCCCCGTGCCGAAGTATGACCCATGCGGCCCAAAGATTTTACCAATTGTGGAAAACATTGGGCCGAGGAGGGTAGACACGGCCCCATGCCGACACGAATACCATCCCGGCCCCGTGCCGAGGTATGACCCATGCGGCCCAAAGATTTCACCAAGTGTGGACCACATTGGGCTGAGGAGGGTAGACACGGACAGACACATCGGTTAATTCAAAGGCAAAGGAAAAACAAGACGAGATAATTCAAGACTTTTTCATTCATTCAAAAAAAGATTACAATTACAAGGACGCCTAACACATCAATACAAAAGAAAAATACATACAGAAAAATCTTAATTCTCTACAAGGGGAACTTCAGGGGGGTTCACCCCGCTGCAGCCTGCTTCGTCCGTGCTCCGTGGAAGGGAACTGCCAGGAGTACGCGGAGGACCCATCAGAGATGTCGTGCCGTCCTGGGGGGTCGTGGGAGTCTCGTCCAAGTTAGGAGAGGCGGGAGGCTCCTCACCCTCGAAGACTTCATCTAACCTCCGAAGCATTTCGGCATCATCCACTTCTGGGATTTCAACTTCCTCGTTAGGAGGAATGAGACATTCGGCTCCGGTATAGTCCAGCCCCGACACCTTCTCATCCAGGAACTCCTTCAGGGTCAGCGCCCCCTCGGTGAAGCTTTGGAGGGAGAAGCGCCCCACCCGCTCCTTAAAGTCCTCGAACTTCTGGTAGAGCCGAACCGCCCCGGTAGCAAGGGAGCGCGTCTTCGTGTAAGCATTCATGAATCTCGCCCCGCGATCCCTTGCACGCTCCAAGGTCGACTTCAGCTGGCCGACGCGATCCTCCCTCGCCTTCGCATCATCCTCAAGGCGGCGCTTGTCCTCACGCATCTGTGCAACCTCTCTCTAAAGGCAGGTGACCTCGGCGGAAATGGACGTCACCTCCCCCTCCTTATATCGAAGTTGCGTCTGGGCATCGTCCCGTTCCTCTTCGGCCGTATGTAGTTTGCTGTCCGTCTCGGCCAGGTTTCTGGCCATTTCTTCGGCACGCTCTTTCAGAGTCTCCATGTACACACCGAGCTGCGCTAAAACAGGAGCAACAGTTAGAAAAAAAAAACAAACAAGGGAGAATATAGAGGGGCGGAACCGCAGCGCGATGATTACTTACCAACGCACCCAAGGTGTCCGCTCCTGAAATCAGCGAGGCCGTGGGAAGCTCTCGCACCAGCGACCAATCCCGGGGCAAGATGGACCCTTTCATCAATTCCCTAGCGGCACGGATATCACCCATGGCCGTGTCCTCCTCGGTCAGCGCCCAATCCAGGTGGAAGGCCCGCTCGTCTCCCGTTTGGTTCCGGGGACTGGGACCTAGGAGGGGGAGTCGTCTAAAATCACTGGGCACTCCTCCCTGCCCTGCAGTACCCTTGGCCTCGTGGGCGGTGAAGCCGGCGACGTCTGCACCCGGATCGGGGTCGGCTGCCCAGGCTACAACCAGATCCGGATGCACGCAGCTGATTCGGAGAAGACAGCCTTCGTGACCAACCGCGGCCTTTTCTGTTATGACGTAATGCCCTTCGGTCTTAAAAATGCCAGGGCAACCTACCAGAGGTTGGTTAACAAGATCTTCGCTGAACAGATAGGCCGAAATATGGGGGTCTACGTGGATGACATGCTGGTAAAGAGCTTGGTCGGGAGCAACCATGTACGAGACTTAGAAGAGGCATTCAGAATACTGCGCAGGCACAGGATGCGCCTCAATCTAGCTAAATGCGCATTCGGAGTCACTTTTGGGAAATTCCTTGGATTCATGGTCTCCAGTCGCGGCATCGAGGCAAACCCCGCAAAGTTCATGGCCATTCTTGACATGCCCACACCTACCAGAATAAAGGAGGTACAGAAGCTCATCGGGCGGGTGCCCGCGCTCAGTCGATTCATGTCCCGATCGGTGGATAAATGTCTACCATTCTTTCAGACCCTCAAGGGCAACAAAACCTTCCAGTGGACGACCGAATGTCAACAGGCATTCGAGGCACTGAAGACCTACTTGGCATCTCTCCCATTATTGGTTAAGCCAGAAACTGGGGATACTTTGGAGTTGTATTTGGCTGTGTCATCAAAAGCGGTGAGTGCGGTGCTCATTAAGGAAGCGGAGGGCGTCCAACGCTCCATTTATTATGTGAGTAAAATCTTATTGGAGGCCGAGACCAGGTATAAGTTTATCGAGAAGGTCGCCTTGGCACTGGTGACATTCGCGCGAAAGCTACGACCTTACTTCCAGGCGCATTCCATCACCGTCCTGACCGACCAGCCCCTTAAGAAAATCTTGTCCAAACCTGATATCTCTGGTCGGATAATCAATTGGGCGGTCGAGCTAGGAGAATTCGACCTTAGCTACAAGCCTCGCACAGCTATCAAAACTCATGCGTTGGCCGACTTCCTAATCGAATCCTCCCCTCAAGAGGAGCAAGTCACAGATACCTCGGCCTCGGTAGATCCTCCGCTGCCATGGACCTTATTTGTCGATGACGCTTCCAACAAAACTCACTGTGGCGCAGGCTTCATCCTCACCAGTCCGGACGGATTTGAAATTCGGTGCGCCCACCGTTTCATGTTTCAGGTATCCAACAATGCGGCCGAATATGAGGCGCTCATTGCTAGACTTCGCCTGGCCAAGGCTGTAATGGCTCGGAGGGTAGAGGCGTCCAGCGATTCCCAGCTGGTGGTGCGTCAGGTCAATGGCAAATACGAGGCGAAGAAGGCCAGCATGTCCGCCTACTTGAAAAAGGTGCAGGAGGCCGCATCAACATTCGAATATTTCGTGTTACGCCATGTACTCCGGGACCAAAATACCTTGGCCGATTCCCTCTCCAAGCTAACCACATCGGACTTGAGTGATTTGGATCATTCCGTATACACCGAAGTTTTGGCCCATTCATCGGTGGATCCTACCTCCAAGGCCATACTAACGGCCACATCAGAGCCGTCCTGGATCGACCCAATCTTGTCTTTTCTCAAAACTGGTTAATTACCAGAGGATAAGAAGGAGGCGAGGCGGATCCAGTCCAAAGCCAATCACTATGTCATTGAGGAGGATATCCTCTACAAGAGAGCCTTCACGTTTCCCCTGTTACGGTGTTTACGACCTTCCGAATCAACCCAAGCCATCAAGGAAGTCCATGAGTGTATATGCGGTGCACACCAGGGGGGAAGGGTCCTAGCCCATAAAATACTACGTCAGGGATAATATTGGCCAAAAATGCGAAAAGATTGCATTGACTACGTCAAGAAGTGTGTCAAATGCCAATGTACGCATCGATGTCTCACCTCCCCGCCGCACCACTCCGATCCATCGAATCAGCTCCCATTCCCTTCGCCACTTGGGGCATGGATATCATGGGACCATTCCCACCGGCCCGCTATCAACGCAAGTTTGTGGTCGTCGCGGTGGATTATTTTACTTAATGGGCCGAGGCCGAGGCATTATCCAGCATACCAGAGAGTGTTATTCGTGAATTTTTTATCAAGTCGGTGGTGTATCGGTATGGAGTCCCCAGGGTGCTCATTACGGATAATGATAAGCAATTTGACAACAAAGCCTTCACGACATTCTGTGCAGAGCATCGCATTGACCACCGACGCGGGGCCGTGAAGCACCCGCAAACTAGCAGGCAGACAGAGACTACCAATAAAATTTTATTGAAAGGAATAAAGTCCAGACTAGATGGGGCAAAAGGTCGATGGTTGGACGAACTGCCTCGCATACTATGGGCGGACCGCACCACTACGAAAACTGCCATAGGGGAATCACCGTTCTGGCTTGCCTTTGGAACGGACGTAGTGGTCCCATTGGAGGTCAGGATTACATCCCACCGGATCGCCAACTACGACCGAACCTCCAATGAGCTAGGGCTACGTGCAAATTTGGACCTCGTGGATGAAGTGCGAGATCAAGCCCAGATCCGAATTGCGGCCAACCAACAGCAAGTAGCCAAGCACTACAATAAGAAGGTGTGCCCGCGATCGTTCAAAGTTGGAGACCTCGTCCTCAGACGGACCATTGCCTCCGACCCAAACAATCAGGGGAAGTTCGCACCAAATTGGGAAGGGCCATATCAAGTCACCCAAGCACTGCAGACAGGATCCTATCATCTCAGGGATATGGATGGTAAAGCCTTGCCACGAGCATGGAACGCGGAGCACCTTCGCCCATTCTACCAGTGACTATCCCACCCATGTAAATAGGCCACGGCAGCCCTCTTTTCATTTAAATGAAATTCCAAATTCTGACTTCTACTCCATTCTCCATCACCAGCAGCCATAAGGTCAACAGCAAGACAAGATTAATAACACACGGCCCCAAGCCGACACAGATACCGTCCCGGCCGCGTGCCGAAGTATGACCCATGCGGCCTAAAGATTTCACCAAGTGTGGAAAATATTGGGCCGAGGAGGGTCAACACGGCCCTATGCCGACACGAATACCGTCCCGGCCCCGTGCCGAAGTATGACACATGCGGCCCAAAGATTTCACCAAGTGTGGAAAACATTGGGCCGAGGAGGGTAGACACGGCCCCATGCCGACACGAATACCATTCCGGCCCCGTGCCGAAGTATGACCCATGTGGCCCAAAGATTTCACCAAGTGTGGAAAACATTGGGCCGAGGAGGGTCAACACGGCCCCAAGCCGACTCGAATACCGTCTCAGCCCCGTGCCGAAGTATGACCCATGCGGCCCAAGATTTCACCAAGTGTGGAAAACATTGGGCCGATGAGGGTCAACACGGCCCCAAGCCGACACAATACCGTCCCGGCCCCGTGCCGAAGTATGACCCTTGCGGTCCAAAGATTTCACCAAGTATGGAACACATTGGGCTGAGGAGGGTCAACACGGCCCCAAGCCAACATGAATACCATCCCGGTCCCGTGCCGAAGTTTGACCCATGCGGTCCAAGGATTTCACCAAGCATGGAACACATTGGGCCGAGGAGGGTCAACACGGCCCCATGCCGACACGAATACCGTCCCGGCCCCGTGCCGAGGTATGACCCATGCGGCCCAAAGATTTCACCAAGTGTGGACCACATTGGGCCGAGGAGGATAGACACGGACAGACACATCGGTCAATTCAAAGGCAAAGGAAAAACAAGACGAGATAATTCAAGACTTTTTCATTCATTCAAAAAAGATTACAATTACAAGGACGCCTGACACATCAATACAAAAAAAAAATACATACAGAAAAATCTTAATTCTCTACAAGGGGAACTTCAGGGGGGTTCACCCCGCTGCAGCCTGCTTCGCCCGTGCTCCGCTGAAGGGAACTGCCTGGAGTACGCGGAGGACCCATCAGAGATGTCGTGCCATCCTGGGGGGTCGTGGGAGTCTCGTCCAAGTCAGGAGAGGCGGGAGGCTCCTCACCCTCGAAGACTTCATCTAACCTCCGAAGCATTTCGGCATCATCCACTTCTGGGATTTCAACTTCCTCGTCAAGAGGAATGAGACATTCGGCTTCGGTATAGCCAGCCCCGGCACCTTCTCATCCAGGAACTCCTTCAGGGCCAGCGCCCCCTCGGTGAAGCTTTGGAGGGAGAAGCGCCCCACCAGCTCCTTAAAGTCCTCGAACTTCTGGTAGGCCGAACCGCCCCGGTAGCAAGGGAGCGCGTCTTCGTGTAAGCATTCTTGAATCTCGCCCCGCGATCCCTTGCCCGCTCCAAGGCCAACTTCAGCTGGCCGACGTGATCCTCCCTCGCCTTCGCATCATCCTCAAGGCGGCGCTTGTCCTCACGCATCTGTGCAACCTCTCTCTGAAGACGGGTGACCTCGGCGGAAATTGACGTCACCTCCCGCTCCTTATATCGAAGTTGCGTCCGGGCATCGTCCCGTTCTTCCTCGGCCGTATGCAGTTTGTTGTCCGTCTCGGCCAAGTTCCGGGCCGTTTCCTCGGCGCGCTCCTTCAGAGTCTCCATGTACACACCGAGCTACGCCAAAACAGGAGCAACAGTTAAAAAAAAAACAAGGGAGAATATAGAGGGGCGGAACCGCAACGCGATGATTACTTACCGACGCACCCAAGGTGTCCGCTCCTGAATTCAGCGAGGGCGTGGGAAGCTCTCGCACCAGCGACCGATCCCGGGGCAAGATGGCCCCTTTCATCAATTCCCTCGCGGCGCGAATATCACCCATGGCCGTGTCCTCCTTGGTCAGCGCCTAGTCTAGGCGGAAGGCCCGCTCGTCACCCATTCGGTTCCGGGGACTGGGACCCAGGAGAGGGAGTTGTTTAAAATCACTGGGCACTCCTCCCTGCCCCTGTAGTACTCTTGGCCTCGCGGGTGGTGATGCCGGCGACGTCTGCACCCGGATCGGGGTCGGCTGTCGGGCCGCGCTGCCTCCTGCCGCCTCCCCAAGAGCAAGGACGGCCTCCGGCCCGATCGGAGTACTCCCCTTCCTTGAAAACTCAAGCACACGGTACCGAGGGATCAGTGGCATCGCATAGATGCGCGCGGCCTCGGCCAAGGCAGAGTCGGGAGTTAGCTTACGTGTTTTCTTCGGCGGCCTCCTTGTCAGGTCCCCCTAGGCACTGGCCTGCTCCGCTGAGGCCTTCGTTGTCTGCTCCTCCTGGACTCTCTTCGCCGTGGCCTCCTTTCGAGCAACGTCCTTCTTCCTCAACTCCATCAGGTAGTCCTTGTTTAGCTTCACTGCAAGAGACAACAACAGAATCAGCCCGGTTAGTAGGTCGACATCGGCCAGCTTAATGTCAAAATAATACTCACACAGGCAGTTCTCATGCAATACAAGGGGATCCTTCAGTTCGGCCACGCGTATGGGGGCCCCCTCAGAATGCCGAGCACAGCGCAGTAGCTCGAACTCCTCAGGCAGCAGAGGCACGTCCGTATTGAACGTCTCGACGTCCAGCTTCTTCCATATATTCTCCAACAGCACGTCTTCACCCCGGATGTAGAAGAACTTGATCTTCCACAACTTGATCGAGGTCGGTTTGTCGGCGAGGAGGTCGCTGAAGTCAGACTTCTTGGCGGAGTAGTACCACCCCGTCTTATAGTAATCATTGAAGGTGAACATGCTACGGAATATGTTCAGGGTCGGTACTCGCCCCATCCTCCTAAAGTAAATGATAAAGGCTATCAAGTGTTATCAGGAGTTCAACATCAGTTGGATCGATGCCACTTGGTAATACTTCAAAATTTCGGCCACCAGCTTCGACATCGGCACTCGGAAGCCGGCCTTGAACATCTCAGTATTGACGCACAGTTCCGACCGCCGACTCCAACAGGCCCGCTCCCCCTCGGTGGGCATTCTAATCTCCACCCCATCCGGTATCTGATATCGCTCCCGGAGACTGTCAAACTCAGCCTTAGAGAGCAGGCAAACCTCACCGCGAGCATCAAACTCCGGGGGAGCCTCAGCCTCCTCTCGGGCATGGATTAAGACTTCGGAACCGACCTCATGGGTTAAAACCCCCAAAAGAAGATCGCGCTGAGAAATGCCAGAGATCGGTCCGGTCCGTCCTCCTTCGACCTCTTCCTTGGTCCTCAACTCCATCTCGGGACCACCCTCGGATACCTGACCAACCGACCCACTTGTTGAGGACATGCCTGTAGCCGTCCCACTTCCAGACGAGGTCGAACTACGCTCGCTTTGGAGGATGACCCCACGGTCTCTATATCTACCTCCACTTGGGCCTCCCTACCCTCATCAGCCATGGTTAAAAAGATTCAAGAAAGTAAATACTTACTGATTACTAAAGCTGGAGGCAGCACCAACGTCAGAAAGCCGATCCGATGAGAAATATCAGGGCCGATATGCAAAGGTCGTACCGATGTGAAGAGCGCGAACCGACGTGAGCAACTGAACAATAGTTTCAAAGTAGGGGACCTCCATACCCTACCACCCCTTTTTTATACAAAGTTCTACCCGGTGAGTTCCACGTGGCACCTCACCATTGGCATCCAAGTCGGTGCATTTATTACCGACGGTAAATTTCGGGTGCATTAACCGGGTCCCGCCTTGCGGTATCCACATAGTCAACCCGGATCTAGGATCCGATCCGGATGTAATATGGATAGTTCACATCGGTTTTGCCACCTTGGCTCCACCCCTAACAGAGCGAAGAAATACAATACTTCTGTCAGCCGCAATGATTGGTGCGGATCACGTGAGAAGCCCGTGATCAGCTCGGCCTTACATCTTCACCAAGACCGATGTGTATTGGCCGCAGCGGCCACCTCGGTCAAAATGGCTCGGATCATGTGAGAAGCCCGTGATCAGCTCGGCATTACATCTTCAATAAGGCCGATGTGTATTGGCCGCAGCGGCCACCTCGATCAAAATGGCTCAGTTCACGTGAGAAGCCCCTGATCAGCTCGGCCTTACAACTTCACCAAGACCGATGTATATTGGCCGCAGCGGCCACCTTGGTCAAAATGGCTCAGATCACGTGAGAAGCCCGTGATCAGCTCGGCCTTACATCTTCACTAAGACCGATGTGTATTGGCCACAGTGGCCACCTCGGTCAAAATGGCTCGGATCACGTGAGAAGCCCGTGATCAGCTCGGCCTTATATCTTCACTAAGACCGATGTGTATTGGCCGCAATGGCCATCTCGGTCAAAATGGCTCAGATCACATGAGAAGCCCGTGATCAGCTCGGCCTTACATCTTCAACAAGGCCGATGTGTATTGGCCGCAGCTGCCACCTCGGTCAAAATGGCTCGGATCACGTGAAAAGCCCGTGATCGGCTCGGCATTACATCTTCAAGAAGATCGATGTGTATTGGCCGCAGCGGCCACCTCGGTCAAAATGGCTCGGATCACATGAAAAGCCCGTGATCGGCTCGGCATTACATCTTCAAGAAGACCGACGTGTATTGACCGCGACAGCCACCTCGGTCAAAAGGGCTCGGATCACGTGAGAAGCCCGTGATCGGCTTGGACTTTCATCTTCAACAAGGTCGATGTGTATTGGCCGCATTGGCCACCTCAGTCTTATGGGCTCGGATCACGTGAGAAGCCCGTGATCGGCTCAGACTTTCATCTTCAATAGGACCGATGTGTTCCGACCGCAGTGCCCACATCGGTCATATTGGCCCGGCTCCGCCCTGAAACAAATGGCCGACGTGGGTGGGCCGCAGTAACCGTCTCGGCACGGTCTCCTTCACAACGGATACACCACCACGGTTCCGCCCTGATGATACGGCCGATGTGGAGGACTGTAGTAACCGTCGCGGCACGGCATCCTTCACACCGGACATACCACCACGGCTCCGCCCTGAAGGAAACGGCCGATGTGAGTGGCCGCAGTAACCATCTCGGCACGGTGGTCTTCACTTCGGACACGCTACTCCGGATCCACCCTGGCTTCGATGCCCGAAGTGGGTGAGCTGCAGTGATTGCCTCGGCATGGTATTCCCTGGTTCAGGTATCCCACCTCCGTTATTTCACATCAAGCATTTTGCATCGGTCCTGACGCATCCGGATCGACCAAAGGGGCTGCGCCGCAAGGTCCACCTCGGCACTTAACCCCAGCAGACTCCAGACCCCCACCATCAAGCACCACAACGAAGCAACGAGGCACGTGATTAGGGCACGGTCCGGCTTATCTTCTTTGCGCTAACCAAAACTTTTGGATTCAGCGGAGCAACGAGGCAAGTTGTTAGGGGAAAAATTCCGTCATCCTATTTTTTGCTTAGCAGAACCCTACAGATTCAGCAGGGCAACGAGGCAAGTGTTAGGGAATTACGCCACGCTGGCAATACGACCTTGACACGTAGGACTCGACATCAGAGCCACGTGGAGATCCCCTATTCGACATAAGAAGGCTCCTCAAAACACAAGAACAAAGGATAAAATTGGCATTTTGGAGTTACGCACTATTCACTATAAATAGGGCAAATCCCGAGGTTTTCAAGTACACACAACATTTACTGCTCATTTACTCCTAGAGATTCACGCTCTGACACTTGGGACGGAAAATCTCACCTCACCCCACACTTTTCTATAATATCTTCGTGGGCTCGACACCGAGCCCACTGACTGTTCACAGAGCCCTAACTTTGGCATCGAATTGGACCCGGGGCTTCGAGCCCGCCTCCCCCCTTCTTTGCCTTTCCTTGCCTTGCAGGTCTAGTCAGCTTGGAGGACCCACAGGATGGATCTGGGCTGAAACAATTATAACACATGATATAATATTGTTATGTAACTAATTTCAAAATTTTTCCTTATTTAATAATTAACTTACATTTCACCTAACATTTAAATCCCTTGCATTTAAAAAACAAATTTTTTTTATATTTTATTAATATCATTACTAAATATATTAAAAAATTTAGATAATTTATACAATCATTTTGTGTTACAACTATAAAAATTTTTATTTTTTAAATTAAAAAATTTCCATTCCCTTGTTTTCAATTCCCCTTACAACTAAACACAGCCCTAAAAAGATTTCAATATATTTAAGAGCCCAAATTCAAAATTCTAGCTCTAACTTCTCACAGGGAACAATGGAAAGAGCGAGTATGAATGGTGCTCAAGATTCGCAGTCCAAGATATTTCTGTCACGTTCTTCTTCCACTCCTGAACTTTCTCTCTCCGTCAAAAATGAATCGATCGCTTTCAATCGACAATTCTCTACGAGTTCATTTTCGGAAGTGGAATCGATCGATTTGTATCGACAACGCTCTTCGATTTCATTTCCGGAAGTGGTATGCTTAGATTCAGTATCTGCGAGTTCATTTCATTCGTATACGATTCTCACGAATCTGTCGACTAACTGGTCGTTCCGTCGTTCGGATTCAGAACCAGGTTGCGGATGCTTGGAGTTTGTTAAACAGATGATCAAAGATATGTTTAAGCGATTCTTTCGAGGCGAATTGGAGCAGAAAAAGTGTAGACTCGGATTCTCTGTTAAGGCAGGAGGGATCTATATCCGGGAAGAATTCCTGTTTGACAATTTAGATCCACATCTGATAAAAATATCCAGGGATTGAAGTTGGGCTATTTCAGCGCTGCCTTGGTTTTTTTTTTTTTTTTTGAAAAATATTCCTAATGCGGATGCCATATTCTATATTTTCCTTTTCTTAAAAGAAGGAAAAAAAAACCGTGGAAATTCGAGTTTGGAGACTTTGTATTTCAGTGTGGTATTGGTGTGCGGATCCACATCCTCTCCTCCCAGAGTTTCGGGGGGAGGGGGACGCCCTGGTTGGATGGCTGATACATGGGACTCGGGTGAATCCGAGCCCTCCATCAGAGCTGACACCCCCTGTCGGCTCAGTTTGTCTGCTTGGATGGAAGACTCGGATTTACCCTAGCTACACTTGTCGGCCATCCAACGGGGCGTCCCCCCCTCCTCCCAAACCTCTGGAGGAGAGGATATAATTTTATTATTTTGATTTCATGATATCATCATCTTTCATATTTCCAATTTAAAATTTTCTTAATGAATTGATTTGTTGTCTTCTTATTTCAACTGTATTTATCTTCTGAACTGGATTGATCGATTAAAATATGGATCGATTCACATCTGTTAATAAACGTGTTAGGGTTAGACCCAGACCGATTATTAATCCATCATTTGCAACGTAAGGGTGCAGTCTGTTGGTCATTTGACTATGTAGATCAATCATGGATCGAACGCGAGATCGACCGATTAAATGACCATTAAGCTAAATCCCTAAAGGCCTAAACCTTAAATGACTAAATGTCTCTCATTTCTCCGTCTTCATTAAGGTTGTGTCCCTTTACTTAAGAACTTAAAATGGACTATTATGTTACAAATGTAGAATAAATAATGACCAATCACAATAAAACATGGGCTAATGGTTGTGTTCCCCGTCTCTCTCTTCCATTGTGGACTGGTTGGTAGGATTTGGACGATTAGTATAACCGAATAACGTAATCGATTATGGACTGAGACCAACTGAACCAAATATAAAGATGTTCATATCTTGCAAATGAGGACCGATTAGTTAAACATGCTGGTCACGGTGTAAGGTGTTAGGATTGTTTAGAATGAGACTAATCAAGAGCCTACACGTGGCCTCTCACGGATCAATGACACGGGTATGAACGTGTTCACATCTTGGTGACTCAAATCCATGCACAACCATATGCTATAGAGTCACCACCACTTATAGGAAATCAGTTCAATAGGATATTTACTAGGTGATCCACTTCACAGGGGTTACCTCTATGTGGCACCCTCCCCGCCGTTGAGGAGACATGCTCTATTACTCGGTAGGCTCATCATTTGGCGATTACGGGTAATCCAATGATAAGATCCTCAACAGATGGCCATAAATGATCTCAACACCACCATACCTCCTCCGTTAAGGCAGGAGACATGAAGAGACTCCGAAGTCACTACGACGACCTCCCTAAGACCTCGGAAGGAGTTCCGAGATCGCTGCAACTACTGGGGAACGCTCTCAAGTGACTCCACGTTCTATAAATACCCTTACATCGAAGGTAAACAGATTTAAACACTTTAATGCTATCAAAAACCCTCTTATACTTTGAACTCAGTCTTCTTCCTCTAAGTTCATCTGCTTATTGCCCTTGAGCTGACTTAGGCATGGAGTTGCCCTCGGATTATACAACCCGCTCAACTTGATTGTCTTTCTCTTTGTGTGACAGGCGTCTCAATTAAGGGATTGATCAAAATCAAGCAATAACAGATTGGCGCCCACCGTGGGGCCACCTTTTTTGATAGTCAATTCACAAAATCATCAACCTTTCACTCTCAAGACGACTACAACAATGGTTCCACCAAGGAGAGTGCGTAGCTATGGACTCCGTAACAACCCGGAGAATCTCCCAAATGATGTAGATACTTTTAGTAATGAAGTCAACCAAATGGTTAACAATACACCACCTCCCGTGGTCCCCCAGGCCATACTGGCCCAAGAATTTGCGACAGCTGCTTAGTTACAAGTCAATGCCCAACAAATTAAAGCATTAGCCAGGCTCGCCCAATAGTAGGCAAACCAGAAGATGCCTGCACCGCCGCCTTTTGGGCCTGCTAGGAGTGCATCGGTACAATAGGGGGAGGAGCTCCCAACAATCCACAAGTTTGAAACATGAGAAATCTGGCTCCCAGACGATCTCAAGCGGTTGGGGAACAATGACTGCAAAGTCAAAGCCACCGATCTCACGGACGATGTATCTTAAGGCATCATCCTCTGCAAGCACCACCAGCAGATGTAGCAGCTCCACGCAATGCAGTAGTATCACACCCCAATTCTGGTCTAACCAGATTAGTGTGATGAACAGCCAATAAATCAACGGTTCAATCAGGATCTCGTATAGGTCGTATCCACCATATCAAACCACACACACATTCTACAGTAATAATCAGAGGTAATAAACAAATAAGCGGAAGTCTTACAGATAATGAACTGAGTGTCTAACAATAATAATAAATAATTAATCTGATTATCTCTAAAACACAAGACATAAAAGTAATTAATCCATTACATGTCCCAATAATCAAATATAGCTAAACAAATCGAATATGCACTGGTTACACTCACATGATGAATCATGCGCATCTTCAACAACTTCTACATCCGTGGCCACAAAATGTCCATACATCGGTGCATTCATATAATCTTCAATCGTAGGTCCTGAATCATCAACTAAAAATATTTGACGTCGAAAGGGTGAGCACACATCATGACTCAGTGAGCAAATAAAACAATGCAACAAACATATTCATGAATTCAATTCATATCTTTGGTCTAGTTTTTAAGTTTGTAATGTTCTATAGAAAGGTTGGTGGCCCCTGCACCTCTATACACGAGTGTGTGAATCCGTTCAATGGATCAAACACCATTGTCATCCCACATGCACCCACCATGGAATAGAGATAGAGCTAAAGTGTCCGGATCAAACACCGCCAACACACCCCTGATGCCTTATCCATACCAACACGTAAGCCCTTATTGAAAAGGGCTTACAAACTGGACTCGCAACTAATCAATCATAATGCCAAACAGTGTATCCAAGGCCTCACCCCAGCATCCCTCAATACGTACATAGAAATAGAGCTAAGGTCCCTCGACAGAGTCAGAGACCACACGGTCTGAGACCACCTCCCCTGATGTCCTACCACGTAATAGTTATTCTAAGGTAATGGCAATACGACGATGTTAATGGGCAAGACTTGAGTAGAGATAGAGCTAGAGTCTGGTGATGAGGTCAAAGACCACCATGCCACGTCCTCTCCCTAATGCTCCACTCGCATCCAACACACTAACCACTTGCATCCAACACACTAACCACACACATACAATTACATTCCTATTCCTAGCATCATCATTATCATCATCATATTATAAATAAACATAATTAAATATGCATGAGCAGTAATAGTAGAAATATTGGATGACATGTGAGATGCACATTACAAGCATACATGCATAGAATCAATCATGGCGTTGGACTCAATAAAAATAAAGCAGTTTGTTATTATCCAATTAGTTTAGGTCTTGTTCCCTCACCTGTTAGCAATACTCAATCTCCTTACAAGCCTTGCAATTCTCTTTCAATCAATTTAACAACCTAAAAGTTATATGAATTTAAGTTAGGGTTCATATGTAATATGTTACAGTAGTTGAAAATCGAAATAGAGCACTGATAAGTGTCAGATTGGTCCTATGGTCTCATACTATGTCGACCTTACTGCTTACGGTCGATACCCTATAGTCCCATATGGTGCGACCTTAGCTGTGACCATATGATTCCTGAATCTTCCCGAATGCCTATGGTCGATCCTCTGATCAGGCTGGTCATGCTATGGTCGACCGTAGCTGCGACTTTCAGATTTTTGGTCACAGACTACATGTAATTTGAGTTCTTTCTGGGTCAAATCCTTTGCTCTTTAATTGGGTTTATCCTAAGGTCATCCTATTGCCATCATTAGTAGTTTCTTATCAACCCTAATCATCAACTCATCCCTCATGGTTATCCTTGGGATTTTCTCAAGGAATCACATAGATTATAATAGGTTGATATCTCCTAACCTCGATAGAAGTCTTATTCCTTAGAGTTTACATCTCTAGAGATTAGGTTCATACCTTTGCCTGTGGTAGAGAGCTAATCTCTTCTCAGCAAATTCCTCTCCTTAGCTTTTTCTTCTTTTCATTCTCTTCTTTCTCTTCCCTTCTCTTTCTCTAGGCTTTACTAATGTTCTAAAAGAGTGAAAAGGGCTGAGGGACGTGCTTTATATAAAGGGAAACTCTCTATATAGAGTCATCTTTCAATTAGGAAAGAAATCCCTTAGTTTAGGAAAGTTTTCAAAACTCGGAGTCTGATCTGGGGTCTCACGGTCAATGGCTACGGTCACAAAACCCGTCGACTGTAGGGTCGAAATCATCGACCGTAGGGTCATTGATCAGTAACCATTGATTCTTTTCATATGATCGACCGTACCTACCCAGGTATGCGACCATATGAATACAGTTTTGGGTGTTGAGTCGATTTTTATACCTAGTTTGTGATCCATCTTTACAGGATTGGTCCACTTGGTTCAGCTATGATGGGAAGACCTGGCACGACACGGTTAGACCAAGTTAGTAGAGTACGGGTCTTACAAGTAGTCCCTCTTACCACCAGACCAGCAGTAAGCAGCATAGCATCAAGTCACAGTCAGACACAATGCTCCCCACAAATCTTAGTTCTTAATTGGCCAGGCTGACCAAGAGAAAATGCAACCCCTACAAACAATGCCCAGGAGAGTGTCGATGCAACTCGGCAACAGCAGGCTGCGTTGAATGCACTTGTTCCCCTAGCACCCTGGCACCACAGTCGTCTACAGACAAGCTATAGGAACAACTCAGAGAATTGACTTAATGGCTCCAGCAGGTCGGGCAGGGTTCGAACATCTACATACCTCCAACCTTCACTGCTGAAACGGTGCTATCGAAGGATATCATGCGTTCCCCTATCCTAAAGGGTATGTCCTCCCACATATCGCCCCTTATGATGGGATGACCAACCCTAAGAAGTACCTAGATAACTTCAAGATGGGGACGCTCCTCCATGGTTAAGATGACGCAATAGACTACCGTTCGTTTCCATCAACACTCAGAGATGCTGGTCGGACATGGTGCAACAACTGCCACCTACACACCATATACTTTTTTAGGGAGCTTAGCATTAGCTTCCTGACGTATTTCCAATGCAGCCATGGGACCAAGAAGACAGTCTCCCACCTTATGGCACTGACCCAAGAGGAGGCGAGACCCTCAGGGCCTTCATTGCTTGCTTCAACAAACTAGCCCTTAAAATAAAAAAATAAAAACTTTAGCCAAATGTGACAGCCGAAGCACTAAAGTTTTCTATTAGGGATAAAAAGCTGATCTATTATATTACAAAGAAGCCTCCCTGGAATCTCACTGATATGCTTCATTTATGTAATAGACATTCAGCCACCAACGACGCAATTGATGCGGCAACCAAGAAAGAACAGGGTGTTAAGGCATCAGACAAAAAGAGGTCTGACCATTCTGACAAACCTGTGAAGACTGATGAGAAGAACAAAAAAGCAAAATTTGAGAAGCAGACTATCGGGAAAATAGGCTACCTCGGACCATAGTTATTTAGTTCTTTGAATTATTCTTTTGAACTGAATAATATGAATAATTTTGCCAAATTCAAATTATATTCAATGATTCAGAAAAATTCTTGCATTTTTGGCCTAGAAATAAATATTGTGAATAATTCTTCCTAATCCGAACTATACCAAATAATTCTGATAGTTAAAAAAATATTAATTCTATCCTAGTGGAGGACTTAATGCCTTAACTACCATTCTCAAACAAAGTTTTCTGAAAAAAAAAATTAATGCCTTAACTGTCACACCCCAATTCTGGTCTAACCAGAATGGTGTGATGAACTGTCAATAAACCAACGGTTCACCCAGGATCTCGCATAGGTCGTACCCACCTTATGAAACCACACACACATTCCACATTAATAATCAGAGATAATAAATAAATAAGCAGAAGTCTTACAGATAATGAACTGAGAGTCTAACAGTAATAAATAAGTATTAAATCCAATTATCTCCAACCCACAAGACATAAAAATAAATAATCAATTACATATCCAATGTTCAAATTATAACTAAACTTAAGCAAAAACACATTGGTTGCATGATAAATCATGCACATCTTCTTCAGCTTTTACATTCATCGCAGTAACGTGTCCATACGTCGACGCATTCATATATTCTTCAACGGTAGGACCTGCATCATCAACTAAAAATATTCGATGTCAAAAGGGTGAGCACACATCACGGCTCAGTGAGCAAACAAAACAATGCAACAAACATATGCATGCATTCAATTCATATCTTTGGTTTGATTTTTAAGTTTGTAATGTGCTATAGAAAGGTTTGGTGGCCGCCACACCTCTATACATGAGTGTGTGAATCCGCCCAATGGATCAAACACCATTGCCGTCCCACATGCACCCACCATGGAATAGAGATTGAGCTAAAGTGTCCGGATTAAACACCGCCAACACTTCCCCTGATGCCCTACCCATACCAACACGTAAGCCCCTATTGGCGAGGGCTTGCAAACTGGGCTCGCAACTAACCAATCCTAATGTCAAACAGTGTATCCAAGGCCTCACCCCAGCATCATCAATACGTCCATAGAGATAGAGCAAAGGCCCCCCGACAAAGTCAGAGACCACACAGTCCAAGACCACCTCCCCTGATGCCCTACGACGTAATAGTTCTGCTAAGGTAATGGTGATACGACGATGTTAATGGGTAAGACTTGAGTAGAGATAGAGCTAAAGTCTGGTGACGAGGTTGAAGACCACCATGCCACGTCCTCCCCCTGATGCTCGACTCACATTCAACACACCAACACGCACATACATTCACTTGTCTATTCTTAGCATCATCATCATCATCATCTTATAAATAAATGAAATTAAATATGTATAAACAGTAATAGCAGAAATATTGGATGACATGTGAGATGCACATTATAAATATACAAACATAGAATCAATCATGACATTGGACTCAATAAAAAATAAACAGTTTATTATTATCCAATTAGTTTAGGTTTTGTTCCCTTACCTGTTAGCAATTCTCGATGTCCTTACAAGCCTTGAAATTCTCTTTGAATTGATTTAACAACCTAAAATTATATGAATTTAAGTTAGGGTTCATATGTGACATGTTACAGTAGTCGAAAATCGAAACAGAGCACTGATAGGTGTCTGATTGGTCCTATGGTCTCATGCTGTATCGACCTTACTGTCTACGGTCGATACCCTATGGTCGCATATGGTGCGACCGTAGACCGTAGATGCGACCATATGATTTCTGAAATCTTCCCGAATGCCTATGGTCGATCTTCTAGTCATACTGGTCATGCTATGGTCGATTGTAGCTGCGACCTTGAGATTTCCGGTCATAGTCTACATGAAATTTGAGTTCTTCCTAAGTTAATTCTTCTATTCTTTAATGAGGCTAATTTTAAGGTCATCTTATGGCCATCATTAGTAATTTCTTATCAACCCTAATCATCAAATTCACTCTTCATCGTTCTCATTGGGATTTTCTCAAGGAAATTACATAGATCATAATTGGTCGATATTGCCTATTTACCATAGAAGTCTTATTCCTTAGAGTTTACATCTCCAGAGATTCGTTTCATACCTTAGCCTGTGATAGAGAGCCAATCCCTTCTCAGCAAATTCTTCTCCTTAGCTTTTTATTCTTCTCCTTCTCTTTCTTCTCTTCCTTCTCTTTCTCTAGGGTTTACTAATGTTCTAAAAGAGTGAAAAAGGACTGAGGAACGTCCTTTATATAGAGAAAAAAATCTCCATATAGAGTCCCCTTTCAATTAGGAAAATAAATCCTTAGTTTAGGAAAGTTTCCAAAACTCGAAGTCTGATCTGGGTTCTCACAGTCGATCATATGGCCTCATAAACCGTCGATCGTACGATCGAAATCATCGACCGTGGGGTTCTGGATTTGAGATTTTTGTTTCCCTCCCTTATGGTCAACCATACCTACCTAGGCATGCGACCTTAGATATGTTTTTAGTGTTTTTAACTCGATTCTCATACCTGGTTTGTGACCTACCTTCACACGCTCGGTCCACTTGGTCCAGAAATGATGGGAAGACCTGACACGACACAGTTAGACCAAGTTAGTGGAGTGCGGGTCTTACATTAACTATTTGCATCTTTTCCAATCTAGGACTAATTATTAGTCTAAAAATCATGTCATAATACAAAGTAGTTCATTAATTTCATTTTCTTTTCCTATGTGTGATTAAATATGAGTATGAAAATCAAATCATAATACAAAACAAATCATTAATTTCGTTTGGTAATGTGGAATTAAATATGAGTATAAAAGTCATACCATAATACAAAGCAAGTCATTACTTTCGTGTGCTTTTTCAATTGTGATTAAATATGAGTTCAAAATAAATATTGTAATACAAAACATGAGAAAGCAATTAACGCATGAAAATGAGATGGATTTCATGAGGATGATTGGATGAATTTATGAATATATTTGATTTTATTAACATCAGCTCCACTAAATTGGTATCGCTGTCATAACAAAATCTAATGATCCACATTACATATAATAATGAAATCTAACGAATCCACCTTTATAACACATACACATCTATTATGTATTATGTTATTATTTATAAATTAAATATTATTCTAATGTCAATTGCATATTATGCAGGTGTGATAATTGATTGATATTATGAAATAGGAATACCAAATATTAAAAATTCACATCTGATTTTTTTTGTTCGAATATTTTTTAGATAGAAGAAAATTCTCGAACAGATCAAAATTCAAATTTTATTTTAAGTCCCCTTTTTTTACCGCATCTTTGACCAAATTCTTAAATTATTGAAACGACTCATTCCGAACTATTCTTTTTCCAAATAATTCTTGAATTTGAATTAAATAACTATGCCCCAGACCACCTTCTTATCCAGACTTGAAGGCTTATCACCGCTAAATAAGCTCGTATTGGAGATCATGCACATCAAGAGGAATGATCCTCTGATGTTGTGTCCACCTCTGATGCACATTGAGCCACCCCAGACGGTTCTTCCATCACCTAAATGAGCATGACCATTACACTGATGACTACTGACACCACAAGATGATCATCAATAATAACATCAACAATGGGTTTTCGGGGGAATACATGGATGCTTCTGGAATTCCTGATAACCAGAAAATAAAGACTAGCTGACCTACCCCTATTAACTACAAAACTGAGGTAGGGGAGGGCAACGAAACTAGAAAGGATGGAGACCTAGATTGTCAAAATCCTCCTGCACAAAGACGATCTCCTCTTCGTACCGACCTGAATGTGATTCATCTCGTTCCTTGGGATGCTCCCCCAGCAACCCATCAAGCTCCCTCCAATAAGGGGAAAACAGAAGGCAAGACATCTAGATCAGCCTCTCAAGCCCCGACCTCTCTCCTTGGGGGGGAGGCTCAACTCACTAGCTCATCCCGGTAGTTTCTTGACTTGAACCTAGCCCAAATGGCTGACTACTGGGATTTCAAGGTTGAAACTTTGAGAACCATTAGGAGTCATGACCCTAGTCGACCTCCTGCTTGATTGGTTCATCACAAGAGCCCACCTTGGCCATTGCTGGTAGATTGGCCAAGATCAAACAGGGACCTCGTCCTGGCCAACCAAAGGCTAATCTTCTCAAATTGCTCCGAGACCAAACAGTGTGGCTTGTACACTAACAGAAGTGCGTTAATGCCATCCTTGGTGCTCCCCAGCTAGTAATGGTGTACTCTCGGCCTTGTTAGAGCATTGAGGTCATAAAAGACGTAAAAGGGAAGAAGCCTGCATAGGAGACTTCATCTCTTTCAGTGACGAGGATCTAATAGATATCATCATTCTTCATGAAGATGCGATTGTCATTAAGATGGCAATCGAAGTTACAACGTAGGCAAGATTCTGGTGGACACTAGTAGTGCCTCGGAGGTCGTATACTACCACACCATTAGGGAGATGGGCTTAGATGATAAGCAGTTAAAGCCCATCAGCTACTCGCTTATCAGCTTCTCTGGTGATCTGATTACGGTGAAGGGATCCATTCGCCTGGAGACCACAGTCAGTGAGGATCCCCGCAAAGTGAGCTGTATGATGACATATTTGGTGGTGGACATCACGTCCTACCACAATGCCATTTTAGGTTGGCCAGGCCTCAACCAACTAAGGGCTTATCTGTCGACCTACTATTTGATCATGAGATTCCCAATAGAAGAAGGGATCGGCTACTGCAAAGCCGATCAAAACTTGGCCCGAAGGTGCTACATTGTAGATTTATGAACTCACGGTGAAGCACCTATCCAACCTATCATTTTGGAAGACCTCAGAGATGACTTTCACCAATAGAGAGGCACTCCAGCAGAGGAACTTCGTCCAAATACCTTTTCGAAGATGCATTTGAGCTCACCTTTAGATCGACTTGTCCCTTGCGGTGGCGGGGAGCAGCTCATTGCCTTCCGCCGTTCAAATGCTGATGTCTTCGCTTGGACATTAGTCGACTTGACCGGCATCCCTCGGGAGCTCATCGAGCATTTTCTCGTCATTGACTGAAATCACAAGCTTGTGAAACAGAAGAAAAATACTTTTACCCCTAAACAATAGGCCATAATTAACCAAGACATCAATAAGCTGCTGGATGCAGGTTTTATTAGGAAAGTTGATTACCCTACCTGGTTATCCAATGTTGTACTGATTTTACTGATTTGAATAAAGTGTTCCCTAACGACTATTATCCATTGCCACGTATAGATCAAATGATAGATGGTACTGCATGTCATGAATTTCTCTCTTTTATGGATGCATATTCTGGTTACAACCAGATTAAGATGCACCAAAATGATTAATACCATACTGCCTTCATCACTAATCAAGGAACGTTCTGTTATAAAATTATGCTTTTTGGCTTAAAGAACGCCGGGGCAACTTATCAGCTTCTGGTCAACAGGGTCTTTAAAGATTAGATCGGCCGCAATATGGAAGTGTATATGGATGACTTCATTGTCAAGAGCAAGCAGTCCTGAAGTTATCCGAGCAAACTGAATGAAGCTTTCAGTGTCTCAGAAGACATAATATGCTCCTTAACCCTACTAAGTGTGCATTAAGAGTACTGTTAGGAAAGTTCCTTGGCTTCATGGTCTTACAGAGGGGGATCGAAGCAAATCCTGCAAAAATAGAGGCTATTCAAAAAATGACCACACCAACCAAGCTTAAACAAGTACAAAAGTTAACTTGCCGAGTTGTAGCTCTCGGCCGATTCATGTCTAGGTCAACAGATAGGTGTCTCCCATTCTTCAAAAAGTTGAAAAGAGCCAAACCCTTTGTGTCACACCCCAATTCTTAAGGAATGGCATGATGAACCGTCAATAAACCAACGGTTCAACTAGGATCTCGTATAGGCTATGCCAACCATGTTAAACCAAAACACATTCCACATTAATCAGAGATAATAAAGTAAATAGCGAAAGTCTTATTAATAATGAACTGAGGTCTAATCAAGAAAAATAATTAATACTCTAGATATCTACAAGTAACCAAAATATAATTTAATACATATTACAAGTATCCAAATACGAAAGTTATTAACTAAGCACATCCGTAGTTAAAACGCTCGCTTAACAATCATAATAGTCCTCCACAACTTGCTCATCCATAGCTGCCACCTGTTCATATGTTGACGTGTCGACATAATCTTCAACCGTAACACCTGCAACATCATAAACTAAAAAAAAATTATACGCGCGAGGGTCAGCTCTCCAACTTCAGCTCAGTGAGTAAACAAAACAATGCAACAAACATATGCATGCATTCAATTCATATCTTTGGTTTGGTTCATAAGTTTACAATGTGCAATAGAAAGGATTGGTGGCCGCCGCACCTCTATACACGAGTGTGTGAAGCCGCCCAATGGATCAAACACCATTGTCGTCCCATATGCACCCATCATGGAATAGAGATAGAGCTAAAGTGCCCGGATCAAACATCGCATGACACTTTCCCTGATGCCTTACCCATACCAATACGTAAGCCCCTATTGGCGAGGGCTTACAAACTGGGCTCGCAACTAACCAGTCCTAATGTCAAACAGTGTATCCAAGGCCTCACCCCAGCATCCCTCAATATGTCCATAGAGATAGAGCTAAGGCCCCCCGACAGAGTCAGAGACTACACGGTCCGAGACCACCTCCTTTGATGCCCTATGACATAATAGTTCTACTAAGGTAATGGCGATACGACGATGTTAGTGGACAAGATTTGAGTAGATATAGAGCTAGAGTCTGGTGACCAGGATGAACCACAGTGTCACGTCCTCCCCCTGATCCCCACTCGCATCAAGTACACTAACCACACATAAACACTCACATGTCTATTCCTAGCATCATCATCACATCATGTTATAAATAAACTGAATTAAATATGCATGAACAGTAATAACAAAAATATTGGATGACATGTAAAATGCACAATACACGCATACAAGCATAGAATCATTCATGGAATTAGACTCAATAAATAAAAATAGTTTATTATTAGCCAATTAATTTAGGTCTTGTTCCCTTACCTTTGATCGATGTTTGTTCCTCTCCCAAGCTTTGGAAGTCACTTTGAATCTATTAGGAACCTAAACCATTAATGTATTTAAGTTAGGGTTCATGTTTACCAAGTTACAGTAGTCAAAAACCTTGTTTGGTTACAAAATATGCTTGCTGTTAACGTGTGGTCGGACGTGTAGTCGGACATGTGGTCGCAATATACGTGACCACACACTGTATGGTCAGACCCTGTGGTCACAATTTTCGTGACCACACCATGCAACCACACCTTTCCTGAGAACTTCCCGAATAGCTGTGGACGGACCCTGTGGTCATAATTTCCGCGACCACACCATGCGACCACATGATATTTGGCCACTTTTTCATCTTCAACTCTAATTCTTCTTGAGTCGATTCCTCGGCTCATCTCTTGGGTTCATCCTATGATTATTCTATAGTCATTATTTACAGTTTCTCATTAACCATTATCCCTAATCTCTTTTCTCATGATTTTTCTTAGAAATTTCATAACCGAAATCGTTGCATTAGATTCAATACAACAACTTGATAAAAGGAACCTATCCTATCTGATCTAGCCTATAGAGTCAAGTCCATACCTTAAGCTTGCTGTAGGGAGATTGTACTTTTCTCTTCAAAACCTTCTTCTCCAAGCTTTTTCTCTAGATCTCCTTCTTCCCCTTCTCTTCCTTTCTCTTTCTCTCTTAGATTTAGGGTTTCAATTTGTGTTATAAAAGAGTAAGAGAGGCTAAGAAATGTCCCTTATATAGAGAAAAAACTCCATATAAGGTCCCACTTAGATTAGGAAAGAACCCCCCTCAAATTAGGAAAGATTCCTAAACACGGAGTCAGTTCAGCATCGTGTGGTCGCATGTGTGTATGCAGAATCCGTCGATCACACGTCCCAAAACTTCCAACCACACGTTGTGTGGTCTCATGTGTGGTCTCATGGTGTGGTCTCATGTGTGGACTCATGTATCGACCATACGTTCCGACCATACGTCCGACCACACTTGCTACCACATGACCAAAATGTTTTGGTTTTTAGTTTTGGACTGGTTGCTTCCACACGATCTTAAATGGTCAACCACACCAATTAAATTTGACTCGTTGCTTACCTTATCTTGTGGTTTCTTCATACAATTGGTTCACTTGAGCCGATTATGATGGAAAGACCGGTCACGACACAAGAATGTAAGGTTAGACCGGGTTCGTGGCGTGCGGGTCTTACAACTCCACCACCCTTAAAAGAAATTTTGTCCTCAAAATTTAAACGTACGGATCTTACAACTCCCCCATCCTTAAGATAAATTTTGTCCTCAAAATTTGATTTTACTTCGGAGTCAATAGGTGGAAATATTGTTTCCGCATTGCATCTTCTTCTTCTCATGCAATCCTCTTCCCATCTTGGCCGTCGAAGTTACCTTCATATAATAATTATCCCAACTTTGGAGATGTTGTACCTTCCAACTAGTGAACTAGGCTGGTACCACTTTAATAGTTGAATCTTCTATCTAATTCAGTGGACCAGTGGTCAATACCTTTGATATGGATCTCCAACGTACTTCTTCAATAGAGACATGCGAAATACGTCATGTGCACTAGACATGGACAGCGGTAACGCTAATTGATATGCAACTTTTCTACGTCTCTTCAAAAAATTTTATGAGGTCCAAAACATGTATAGGATACAACTTTCCCTTCTTGTTGAATCGTTCTAAACCATGCATAAGTGATATCTACAAAAACACTTTGTTACTTATGGCGAACTCAAGGTCTTAACATCTCGTCTACCA